>JAUELO010000127.1:7347630-7360570 GCA_032357855.1 Amphibolips quercusostensackenii
TTGTTTTTGATCCACTTCAGCTTGAGCTCCACCATCAATCTTCCAAGACCGCCCTTCTCTCGCCACCCTCTGTGCGCGTGAAGCTAGGCTCCTCACTACACTCAGCACCTTGCAGTCGTCTCCGCTGACCCACAGACCTTTAAGTATCTTTATTTCGCCGCCTTGGCCTGCTTCTCCACCGCACATTCTTTTTTCGTCAAGGCCCTTTGAGGATTCTTCCACGTAGTCTAATTCTCCTTCGTCGAAAAACTCGCATCTTTCATCATTATCTTACTTCCTCCTAAAGACTGCTTCCCCTCTTTATTTGATTTCTCTGACCTTACCTTCTCCATTCACCCTTCGACCTGCATATTGAGTTCCTCGATGCTTAGCTGTATCCTCGCCATCTCCTCCAGTAACTTCTTTCTTTCTCTCTTGTTCTACAGGTTAGCTCGTTCCCTATCTTTCTCACATTCCACTCTTTTCAACTTCCACGAAACCTCAATCTTCTTTTTCTTCTTCTCTTCGTCACCACTGATCACTCTGTTTGACTGTTGCTAAAAACTCTGTCTTTCCTCACGCTTTCTCACTCAGCCCGTCCACTGTGACTTCTCTTTCACTCTTTCCTCTCGTTCACCACTTTAGACACCACTGTAGACAAGGTGCGTCTCGTCACAGCTGACGCTCTCTCCACGCGAGCCCCAGCGCTTCTTCTTCTTGTCCTTCCAGTTCGACTTCTAACTTCAAAATTCACACGTGCCGATTTTTACTTTAATCCATACAGATTCCACATCCACCCATTCACTTTCACCTTTTTCCAGACACTTCCTTTCCTTTTTCTTTACATCAAGAGGTCAATCCTACTCTCACTACCGTCTTTTTCCAGACAAAATACTTAACCAAACTCGCGCACGCTTACTTATCTCCATACCTAAACCGGAAGTCTATAGAATAGTAATATTTATTATTAAAAATATTCTATATTCACAATAATTACGTGATGTAACGTAAAAAAAATTGATTTCAATTATTCAATTGAAATTTTTCGACTCCGTTGCTTGCTAGAAATTTTATTTACACTACAAGTTAATTTTTTGAAAAAATCGCTAAAAAAACTGATTGGATATGGACAAAAATAATAATTAATTTTTTCCTCAATCTTTTTGTTAGTAAACAAATTTTTTTAATTAACCAAGAATTCATTCCTCAATGATATCAAAATGGTATATTTAGATTTATTAACACACATTTTAATTTGTCTTTAGAATTATGCATAATACCAATATATTTTGTTTTCCTGAATAGAGTTGACTGTTGCTAACATTCCACATAAGTTAGAAATCATGCAAAGGAATAGGAGTAAACACTTAAAACGTGACAAATACAAAATTTTAATGGAAGAGTGCGATTGTATAACATATTCTACTTAAATTGCGCGTTGACACATCAATATTGTGAAACTTGTGAACGCGCTACGTATTTCGCCAAATGAAAAATAATTTACATAACTAATGTATTTTACCTTGCTATATTTACCTCTAAAGAATACGGCAGCTTTTGAGGAAATACTATTGTCTTCAACAATTTATAAGTCTTTTATTATCAATTTAAAAAATGTGCTTGAAATTAAAAAAATATTAGAAACACTTTAAATCTTAAAAATCCTATTCAAATTCCTTGAATGGCATGAAATTTCCTAAATGTTATGAAATTCCGTTTCATACTCCTTAAAATATTATGAAATCACTCCGAATCCTAACGATACGTTAAAATTCAATAAAATCTTGTGCAATTTAATAGTCCTTCGGATTCTTCTAAAATATTCTAAACCCTTAAAGGATTTAGAGTATTATTTTTTTTTTGTTATTATTCCTTGAAATCTTTGTGAATACAATCAAATATGTCAAATTCTTTCAAAATTTTTAAAAAACATTAAAATTTGTTCAAGTGCACGAAAATTCCCGTAAATCTTTTGAGATACCCTAAATTCTTTAAAATCCTTCAAAACTGCTTGAATTCTTGAAATCTATTGAAATTTTTTTTTTTTTAATTTTTAATCTTTAAAATCATTTAAAAACCTCTAATTCTTCTGAATAAATTCTTTAAAATCCATAACAATATTATAAAATCCGTTCAAATCTCGTTATATTACATAAAATCTAATGACTTCCTCAAAATCTTTTTAAAATTCTTTAATATATTTATAAATCTTTGAAATCCCCTGAAATTCTATAAAACCCTCTTAAAGATCCTGACATCTTATAAGTCCTGTGAAATCCTTTCAAATTTCAAATCTTTAAAATCCTACAAAATCCCTTATTCATTGTAAAATTCTTCGCAATTTATATGAAAATATTATAAAATGTTTATACTTTTTTATCTTTATTAAAATGCGTTAAATATTACTTGAAATCGTCCCAAAGGAATCTTTTGAAATTGTAATGTTCTTTTAAGTCACTTAAAACCAGTCAAAATAGCCTAAAATCTTTTAAATTCCCGGGAATCTTTTGAATCTTTTAAACTCTTTCCAAAAAATTGTGTATAATAGCTTTCGCGATCAGACTGCAAGACTTTTATCGGGTCTGTTGGTCCATCCTAGTCTGCTTATGCACGCTAATTTTTACGAATAGATAATAATATGTCCATTTCCCTAGTTTGAAGATACTCAAAAAAAAACTTGTAGCTTTTTTCAGAGAAGCAAAAATAAATTGTGTTTCTTGAATGTTTAAGTCCTAATGACCCAAATTCAAAGTTGACCAGTCGCAAAGCTTGAATTTAGAAATATTAGTTCTTAACTACCTTAATTTGTATATATTTATTCCGAAACGTTACAAATGAGAAATTTTCAATTGTTTTCTATTCAAATATAATGATTCTAAAAACATTAAAAATTCACTAGAATATGATGTTATTTGCCATGATGTAATTTACACAATACTTCAACCCAGGATTATTCTATTAAAAGCTATTGCAAAGTAATAAAAACTGTTTATTAATTTTAATTTAAACTCTATTCTTCTAGTACTTTCCATAGGTGCCCATAGTTATGGGTTTCTAAAAGGATACAAAATCGTGTAGTAGAAAGAGGGGATGGGTAGGGAGAGGGGATAGTCCATTCAAATTTGATAGAACTTTATATTTTTAACGGAAATAGGTATGTACGCAAAGTTTCAACTTGATTAAATATTTCGAAGGGTGTCAAAACAGGAATGAAAATCTTGACCCTGACATACCCACATACCCAACCCTTCTGAAAAATATTATGGCAGTCTTGTGTCAGGTCTGGCTCAGAAGATGCGCTGACTAGCTATCCAAGACCAAAAAAAGTTTTAAAATCGATCAACAAATTTTTTTAAACATATTTCGAAAAAGTTTCATAGGGTCTGAAATGGTGGAAAAAAAGTTCACACTAGTGAGGAAAGGCGCTGATAGCCATCTAAGACCAAAAAAGGTTCTAAAATCAATCAGTACATTTTTTTGGACATATTTCGGAAACACACAAACACCCGCACAAAAGCTGATCCAATACGGCCAGTTCGGGTTATGTTTTTTTCATACCGCTATTAATATTACGAACTCTTTTAGATCTCAATCTTCTATCTAAGCATGATTCAAACTATGAAACAGATACTAATCAAATTAAATTGTTTATGACACGCATTCCGAATTTCGTCAAAAAAAATTTAACCTAAATTCATGCTTATTTCGGCCAAACTCAGATGGAGTTTGCAAACGAATAACGATTAAGATAGAATGCGAATTAAATCGTGCAAATTTTTTATTTCAGGAAAGGTTAAAAATGTGCCTTAAATTATAGATATATTATGTTATTATATTTACCGATAGAATTAAGAATGACTGCCAAGATAAAAACCAGGGTATAAGCGAACCACATTTTTCAAATTAAAGGAAAAACTGATTAATGCAGAATTTAAAAAATTTGGTTAATGTTGTAACTAATAAATATTCTAGCGCCTTAATACAGTATATGTCTTTCGTTTCTTCAATCTTCCGCCTATAAGGTATGTCATAACTACTATAGTATACGTAATATATTAGTTTTTACATAGCTTATATAGGCTTAGACCTTAAGAGATATTTATATTTCATCAGTAAGTTTCAATTGTCTGTTTTGTTTCATTTTCAAGAAAAATGAAGGCGAGTAAACAGAGATGTTTATTCATTACTGCACAATGTTTAAAATAGTATACGTAATATCTGAAACAACATTAAGGATTGGCTCAAAATTACTTTTCTTACTCTGGCTAAAAAAATAGTTATATTATAGCATTTAGATAGCAGAATAGTAAAAAATTGGAAGTTCATATTCCTATATTAGTGAAAATACTGACTTATTTGTCGGTTATTGAGCAATGAGTTAACTTCCTTTTTTCGATTATGTTTTTGGTATAAAATAGAGGTCGTAAAGTCAAAAGTAAAGTCAGGTTATGATCGGTAGAGGTGACGTAGCCTATTTGCAAGTTTCACAGTATTCTCTCAATGTTAAATTAATAAAGTTGAAATTGTTACACAATTGTGGTCTTTTTTTAGAATTGGATATTCCTAACGCTTCCCATTTCTATAAAGTTTTCAAAATTATATATGCAGTATACAGCCCTAAAGAAATCAATATATTTTCACTAAGTATAGACTTACTGTTTTTTTTCAATATTCTATTTTTAAACAGTTTTTCTTAATATTGCGTTTTCATTTTTCCGGTTCCAAGGAAATGCTCTTCTTTGCTTTCGTTTCTTTGAACCAAAGATTTAATTTCTTGAGTTAAGTAAATATTATTTAAAGGCAAAAAAGGCAAGCTGACAATCAAAAAAATAATTTTTTCGGTGATATTTTAATAATACACACAAATATTTTATCAAGTTAAATTAATGATTTCTTGAAAGCTGAGAACATCGTATCTTTGAATCTATTTTTTACACTCCTAGGCATATTTTCCCGCTTCAATGAAATCCATTCTTTAGAGTGATAAATACGCATTTAAATTAAGTAACTAATTTATGTGTACATCCATTAGTTAAGGTCTTTTGGAGTGAAATAAGTACTTTTTCTGGATAAACACTTATTTACAGAATTAAATATTGATCTACTTCATTGCGAGAAACCGCCATTGGAATACACAATCTGCATTTAATTAAATCAAAAAAATATTTGTTTGGACGAAGGAAGTACTTTTTTCAAATAAATTCATTTGCATTTTGTTAAAATAAGTACTATTTTAGTTTAAGATTTTGTCATATTTGCTTTAGTTGTACATTTATTTTAGTGCAAACAAGATTTGTTGAAATAAATAAATAAAAACTATAGTAAGTACCTAATTTTTAAACACAAATCGCTTATTTTTTTAACGATAACTACGTTCCTTCTCTTACTTAATATAACACTGACTGAAATAAATATTAATTCAAAACAATAATCCTGTACTTTTGGTTTAGATAAAACCATTACTTGTATTAAAGAAATGTTTTATAGGACGTATTCAGAACGATAATTTCTTGGAATCAAGTAAATTTTCTTTGATTCGAAATTTGTTTTCCCTATGTGAACTAAATAAACGTTTCTTTTAGCAGATTATCTAAATATTTCACACAAACAAATGTTGCTTGCAGTAAAATAAGTGTACGAGTTAAATAAATAAGACAAAATGTTAAATTAAAAAATAATTATATCAAAACAAAATGCGAATGTTTTTATATTAAAAAATTATTTTCTTTGTTCGGATAAATATGTGTTCGAATGAATTATTTGCAGATTATTCATTTAAACGGCGGTTTTTCACATAATAGAAGAGATAAAGATTGACTCTTTTTAATATTTTTAAAATGTATGTGATTAATTACTTGCAATGATCGTGTCACCTCTTAGCATCGAATAGTTTTAGTTGACGATCACAGCTCTCGGACGGTCTGCTGCTTGCCTCCTTCGTTGAAGCAGGACCGAATGAGGCCACGCACAGAGGCGGCGCTTGAGCAGGGCCCTCTAATACTTTTGATTCTGTTCATCAGTAATTTTTATTTCAAATTATTGGGATTTTTTGAATATATATTTATTGTAATTTGTAATTATTTTACAATTATTTAAATCAAATTTTATCTCCATATTAATGAATAAAATAATGATAAACAGTTTTTTTATATAAGTACTTTATTTAGAATTTAGATGCACAATTCGTTTGCAAAATAGTTTACTCTTATGAAAATATCGATATTTTTATTAATATTGTAGTTGATAACAATTTTAAGAAATAAAAAAAATGTTTATCATTATTTTATTCGTTAAAATGGGGATAATATTGGAATGGAATAACTGAAAATAATTACAAATTACAATAAATATTTTTTTAAATTTACAATGATTTTAAATAAAAATTACTGATGAACAGAATCAAAAGTATAAAAGGGCACTACTCAAGCGCCACCTCTGGTGCCTGGCCTGTTCGGTCCTACCTCAACGAAGGAGGCAAGTAGCAGACCGACTAAGAGCCGTGATCGTCGACTAAAACTCAACACAGATACGATTAAACATTTTTAATCGTATCTCGGGACCCCATGAAGATTTTTCAAATTTTTTTTACTTCAATTAAAGAATAGATTTTATGCTTAAAGTCATATAATTTTCAGATTTTTGCAACAATTTTTCTAGGTCATGCTAAAAGTTGAAGTCGAGGTACAAAATTTGAGAAAATGTTGATTTTCTTTTCAAACTTCTCACCTGCTGTATTCTCTTTAGAAGGTCAAAAATATATCTATTAGGCACATCTAGACGTGGAATTTCATAAGCTTTCCAAATGTTTTTAAATAATGCCCTATCTCTCTTTTCACTGAGTTATCGTGGTTTAAAGTCAGCAGTGATTTTTAATAGTGCTTGCGCCAATCGTGCTTATGACTTCCGACGGTAGTGTATGTGTTTAGTAAGATTCAGTCTAAAACTTAAAAATTGTTTTAAACTAGCAAGAAAGTACGATTTTTTGTAGCTTATTCCGTTAAAAGGTTGTATTTAAACAAAAAGAATTTGTTTGAACAATAAAAATATACATTCTACAAGTTCATTAAATAGACCACATCATTTAAAATATACCCTTGAAAATCGCATTATGCTACTGAAATAAAATTGTTCAAGTTAGAAAAACTAATAATCAAGGGCAAGATCATCCAAAATCCTAATGCACCTGAAGTGTTTTAGTGGAATCATGAAAGTATTGCCTTTACTTAATTATACATTTTTATGTTATGGACGAAATGTACAAAAATGTGTTTTTCCTATGTTATTCTTTGAAAAATTTTATAAAAATAAAAAATACATGCATTTACTTTTTGCGATCCAAGCAGAATGGGAGTGCTGCAAAAAATTCAAAATACGAGTACGTTTTTTGGGCCACCCTCGTGCGCACAGACGCCGACGAAAACGGGACAAACAGACACCGAAGTAAAATCTATTTTTTATTAATCGGTGAGTCTGAAAACGTCAAGATTTCATAAAATCTATGAAATTGAATTTTTACATAAGCCTAGTGCCTTCTCATTGAAATGAGAATGTAAAAATTATAAAGCATTCTGGAGGGACATGCGGGTTCAGGAAAGCAATTGGGAACAATATGGGTTAAGTCAGAAGTTAAGAAATTTTTTTATATATTAGTATAATCTATAATCTTTTAATGTAAATTATATTTTTACCAAATTATCCGATTTTGTGACAGGGTGGGCCAACGATAGTTCCCCGAACTCGCTTGTCTTCCTCTTCGCTCTTCGCGTTCGCCCAATGTTTTGAAATAGGATACTTTTTCTAAACAACAAGGGATAGAAGAGACTCCAAAATTTTCTATCAGATTATTTTGTTATGATTTGTCAACAGTCAACGAGCCGAACAGAAACGATCTTTAGTTTTATGTGGATATTCGCCTTGTTCACATCATCGAAATCGCTAAACGCATATACAACTATTAAATTAATTATTTTGTTATTGTTATTATTTGTTATACTTATCATTTGTTATACCTGTTTTTATTAATTTTTTTGGGAAATGAAAAAAGGAATTAACGTTAGGTCAGGAAGGCGAAGAAAGTGCCTGATAGTGTAATAGTGAATGCTATTCAAAAAAGAAAATCAGATGTTTTTCTATCCGAAGAACTAACTAAAATAGTTTCAAAAAGGGCTAAAACTTGGAAAGAATTGTTAGCTGATTTATATAATGCACTAGCACCTGAAACTATTTACAATCTGATGCTTGAACCAGATATACAAAGTTGTGTTACATTGAGAAAGGACGTAATTAATAGAAAAGTATTGTCAACTCCCAACAAAAATGAATCGATGTTATTAGATGAAGAAGAAGTAAGCAATGATAATGATGGCAGTGCTATAAGATTCTTCTACTTTGTCGATAAGAAATCGTTCGAAGATCTTATTGAAGAAAAAATATATAATGTCACAGACACAAGAATGAATAAACTGTACCCCAGGACCTAAACTGTACTTAAAAGTGGTCTTTGGTCTTTGGTACTTAAAAGTGGTCAAGTCACAAAATCATTTTAAACTCAAATATGTTATTTTTCAAAAGGAATGAGATGACATGTATTTTATGGAATTGACGAAAAGGTTTTTTTTTGACAAAGTTATGGGTATATAAATTTTCGAAATTAAACAAAATAGTGGCGGCTTCCCTGAAAATAATCACAGTAAATTTACTCAGACAACCAGCGTTTTTTGTCTTTTAATTTTTTTCAGATTCGTCCTAATATAAATAGTATATTCCACAGTATTTGAAAGTACGTGTAACTTGTAGCGTCTTACACGGACCCTTAAATTTTGTTCGTAACGGTAACTGAAACGCGTCATTAATTTTTGCGTAACTGCAATGCAAGGTAACGTATGTTTCTCTACCTCACGTTACTAAACTTTTAAATGGTATTTATACTAAATTATACGTCATAAGAACCGATCAGTAAACGAAAAAACCAATCTTGTACTAATAATTTTTCATAGTCAGAAAACAATCTTTTGCACAAGGAGAAAACAACTAAAAAAATTTTAATGGAATAATTTCTTCTACTCACTATTAGGAAATACATTTTTTACATTCGAAAACTGAAAAAAATCATTCGTATTAAAAATTTTCATTATTTGTATACATCTTAAACTTACTTCCAATTTAAAAAAATGGCCAAATGAAAAAAAAATTAAATCAATTACGTATTAAATAATCGCTTTCCAAATTTAAAAAAAATTTCGATAGCTTTATCAATACTCGCTTAAAAAATAAGCAAACAAACAATTTTTTGCAAATAAATGAACAAATGCGCAAAAAGTGAAACAAATAGTTCGTTTTAGTCATCTTTAGAAAATGATACTTTTAATGAGATTTTTTTTCATTTTTTTTCTGCTTATTCGAAGCCAAAAAATCTGCCCGCTGCGCGGGAACATTCTCGTCGTACGCGGTTCTCGCTCTTCACGCTCGATAATATATTCGTCTGGCACTTCGAGCTCGGTGATGTATTTATCTCGCCCTTCGCGCTCAATATTGCATTCACCTCGCGCTACGTGCATGGTCTTTGTATGTCTTCTACATTTGTGCACAAACCTTTTAAAATTGAATACCTTCTTATTATGATGAGAATGTGGATTTGAATTTTAGATTTTTTTCAATTCAAAAAGTTGTTATTATAATCTTGTAGGCCTTTTAGAAAGTAACGTTTTTCTTTTCCAGACTTTTTTTCATATCATGCTTTTTTTGGCTTGAAATTTTGATTTCCGTTTTTTCTTTTGGATTTTGAAAATACTATAGCTCTGATAATTTTCTTTTTATCGAAAAAAGTCATCAGGCTCAATTGTTCGGATTTGAAAATACTACAATGTGCCGTACATAGAATTTCTTAATTTCGGAAGAAAATTGTATCAACAATTTTTAAAATACTCTGACTTTTTAAATTTTTATCCAAACTAGCAACTTAACGAACTCGATCTTTCTTTCCGGTCCCTTAAACTGTGTACCAAAGTGCAATCCAATCCGAGTAGTCTTTCAAAAGTTATCCGGTATACAGATGACAGCGACGACGACGATGACGCTGTTAAAGATAATATCCTTAAGTTAAGGATAATATCCGTAACTTCGTGAAAAATATTATTATCAAATATTATTTGGATTTTGACATCCATTTTTAGCCCGCATTGAGCTAATGGGATGCATTCTTTAAGCAGAAACTTAAAGAAAATATTGCCAAAAATAAACAAGGCGGGCTTATCTGAAAATTTTCTTGTCATATTTTCATAACACGAAGGAAAAAATGCAGGAGATTTTTCGCAAAATTCCACTTTTTAATTTTTATGCAATATTTGAATAAAAGTTATAAATTAGGCCAAAAAGTATAGAATTTTAAAGACAAAGCGTGTGATTTGTTGAAGTATCGATGTCAAGATTCAAACATCCGTAACATTGTAAAAAATGTTTTGTTCTCATATCGAAAATATACGTGACGTTTAATTTTTTCTAAAAAACAACATATTTTTTCGCTCATAGATTCTAAAATTGGAAGTTTACAGCCAGAATTATTGCTCGGAATAACAGGATCTATTCTAATTGTTAAAATATTTTGTTTAAGTAATGAACTGTTCAAAGAACTAGTTTTATTAAAAGAAAAAAAATTCTGTACAAAGTTTACTTTTTAAAACAAGTATCGGTAACGGTAACGCATTACTTTTTGAAACAAGTTAAGTAAAATGCGTTACTTTTGACTGGTAACGTGTCAAACACTGATATTGAATGATAGAGTGCCCTGTGCTCGCGCACTAGAGAAAGGATCTTTTTTTGTCCGGAAAATGAAGATTCACGTTTCTTGACAAAACAATACAAGATAGGAAAAAAAGTTAAACAAAACTGCTTCTTTCAAAAAGTTCTGAAAAAATGTCTCCTGATTCTTTTTCCTATCTCGCGTTATTTGCAAAAATTACACGTATAAAATCCTTAAAATTTTTTTTTTTTAACATTAATTTTTTATAGTGTGATAAAAAAACTAAAAACGACGTCATTTAACAGTTTTAATAAAGTATTAGTGAAATAATAATAATTAAGTTAGAAAAAATGAAGGGTATTGATTATTTCAAAAATAACAAATGTAAAGGAACAATTTTTATGTGAAAGTTGTGCAAACTATTATGTCCTTCTTTTTTTATGATACCATAAAATTGTATTGTTGAGAACAAAATTTCAACGGGTTTTATACATATTTTCAAAATAATCAGCGAAATGACGCGATATAGCAGAAAGTGTCAAAAGATATTTTTGTATATATTCTTTAGAGAAATAATATTGTTTTTTGTTTGACTATTTTGATATCTATCTTTCTGACATGAAACTTGAATTCTCGTTTTTCAGGCCAAAAAAATCATCCTTACTTTTAATTCTCGGGCACAGGGTAGACTATCACGGAATTGAAGATATGTTAAGCTGACGTAACCACATGTTCGAATCCAGTTAAAACTATTTAATAATTAAGGGCTCATTTAAGGCTAATTGAATGCCCTATTGATAAATGTAATGCTCCACTATTAAAAAAAATCTAAGGGGTTACGCTGGCTTAACGGTAAGCTGACGTAACGCCATGTGGCAATAATATTGAATAGAGTTCGGACCTATCACATAATTAAGGGCTCATTCAAGGCTCTCCCAAACACCAAAAACACATTTTCCAAAAGCCACCCCGAACATGTCCAAGAAGTTAGCAATACCAACTTCAAACATCGAAAAAATAAAAATTATGCTGAATTGTGCTAGGTTTTTGCTAGATTTGTGCTCTATTGTGCCGTAAAGGATTTGCGGAGAAAATGAAAATTTGAGCACGGAAATGAAAAAAAAACTTATTTATGTCAGCCTCGCCAATTGTTTTTTTTTGTGCAAAAATACCAGTTGTGATAAATTGTGCTCGATTTTCGCTCTATTGTGGCGTAAATTTCTTTTGAAATAATGAAAATTTGAGCCCAAAAATAAAAATAAAAAAATATTTATGTCAGCCGCGTCATTTTCTTTTTTTTTTAACAAAACAAAAATTGTGCTAGGAATTCAACATGTGCTCAGTTGTGCTAGGCTAGCACAATAATTATCTCTAATGACGATATTTATTTGAGTGCAATTTATCATTAGAGATAATTGAAATGCTAGCCTAGCACAAATTAGCCCAAGTTTCCGTTTTTTGAAATTCGTATGTTTTTAAATTTTAGGTCAAAAATGTATTTCAAATCCAAAAAGATTGCATTTATTTTGAAAATTCCCCGTGGAGTTGTCGCTCTTACATTGTTTACTCCAAAACACAAAGTTCAAACCTCCAAAACTTTTTAAAAGTCTGATCCTTCTCTGTAACACTTATTAACAAGATAAAACTAACAAAACAACCTTTCTCTCAGCATTTCTGGTACATAACTTGTAACGAAACTAAAAAAACCTGAACTTTCGCGGAACCCAGTAAAATTGCTTTGGTGAAAATTCGTAACTAAGGTTTAAATAATTTTAGTAATTTTCTTAGATTAAAAGTCATCTTTTTCGATTCCTCGCAGAATTTCTGTCACACAACTCGTATCAAAAGTAACAAAAAATCTTAGCATACACGAAATCTAGCAAAATCGCTTTCTTGGAAATTTGTTGAGAAGACTTAAATGACACAATACATTTTCTAACTTCTAACTTGTAACAAAAGTAACAGAAGAGGACAGAACATTTGTGAAAAGCAGCAAAATTGCTTACTTGCAGCGACAAAACTTCTCAACTTTGCTTATAACAATTTCAAAAATTATTTTTAAGGCTATTGAATAATTCGTTCCACAAAAAATTTGAGCGTTTCGTTTATCGAGAAAAGTTTATGCGAACAAAAACTTCCTATGGAAAAGTTGTTCAAAAAAGTACAAAGAAGTTTTCTGCAAAGGCTTTTTTGAAATAAATTAAAAGGTGAAAAATTGTGAAC
>JAUELO010000127.1:7488215-7499483 GCA_032357855.1 Amphibolips quercusostensackenii
TTGTGAGACGGATGCGCTAGCATAGTTGCGTTGGCAAGATCCTTCTTGGTTTATTCAAAAGCGGATTCGGACTCGGTATTCCAAAGAACGGGTCGCTTGTCGTTTTTTCGAGAGTCGCGAAGGTATTCGTTGAGTATCGCATGAGCCTCGGCGGCGCGGCGTGAGGGATAGAACAGCGGTAAAAATTCACCATGCCCAAGAATCTGCGCAATTCCATGACCGTTTTTGGCCTAGGAAATTCCAAGATCGCGCGCAATTTTTCGGGAGTTGGAGTAAAACCATGGGGGCTGATGGCGTAGCCTAGAAATGTCACTTCCAATTATCTGAATTAGCACTTCGCTAAATTGAGTCTTAATAAAAAACGTTGATGTTGTTGGAAAATGATACGAAGATGACGTTTGTGCTCCTCCGGAGAGAAGGAAGCAACGAGGATGTCATCAATGTAGACAAAAGTAAAGTCAAGGTCTCCCAATGCACAGTTGATGTATCGTTAAAACGTTTGGCCAGCGTTTCGAAGACCAAAAGTCATCTTCGTATAATCGAAAAGGCCAAATGGAGTGATTACGGCGGACTTTGGTATACCCTGTGGTGCAATTGGGATCCGATAGTAAGCTTGATGCAAGTCTAATTTAGAAAAAACGGTTTTTTGTCGAAGTATGGTTGTAAAATCGAATACGTGCGGGACTGGGTATTTATCTGATACGGTGACGGAGTTAAGTCGGCGGCAGTCGCCACAGACTCTCCATTCGCCCGTTTTCTTCTTGACCAAATGGATCGGGGAGGCCCACGGGCTGCTAGAAGGTCGGCAAATTCTGGCGCGGATTAGGCCTTGTAAGGTTTTTTTAGGTATGGCCAATTTGTCCGGGGAAAAGCGGCGAGCCCGTTGTGATACGGTAGGCCTGATATGAAGATGTGGTGTCTGACGTCATCCACGACTGGACGGGATGTCCGATAGAATATTTGCAAAACAGTTAGTCCTATCAAGCAGGATTAACCCAAAAAGCGGTGCGCGTTGTAAAAAGACTCGCGTTTTTAAAGCAGTTGTGGAATCCAGAAGGCAGGATTAGTGTACATATGAAATCAATTTGAAATGAGCTAACAAATCTGCCCCTATGATAGGGTGATGTATTGAAGCTAAGTAAAAGTCCCAAATAATGGTCCTGCGGAAGTTTAAATCCAATTTAATGCGGCTAATACCGGATATTTTAAACTGAGTGTCGTTTGCTGCGAAAAGTGAGATATCGCTGGGTCTGCTGTTTTTAATTGTATCGGAGTTCCCCGGGTTTAGCGAGACGTCGGAGCCAGTGTCTATTAGAAAAATTAGACCGGAATGTGAGTCCCTATTGTGCAGGTGCTTAGATGAGGTGCGCGATTCGACCGCCTCCAGCCGACGAGGATGATTTAGTTTTCCGAGTCAGAACTATTTCGCCATTTGCATGGCTTTTAGCATTTGCGGGCCTTTTTACCGAACTGATTGTGGTAGAAATAGAAATCAAGGGGCTGTGGGTTTTCGGAGCGAGATCGATGTCGATAAGATTTCGATCGCGGTTGTTTGCGAGGATTAGGTCGCGAGTCTCAGTGTCCGCGCTGCTGAAATTGGTTACCAAGCTTGACTTGCTTAGATAAAGCAGCTAGTTGCTTAGAGATTTTTTCTATGCTGGGAGATGTGTCTGAACCTCCAGTTGGAGAGGAGGTAACGGATGCAGTGGCGGCGGCGTTAAAATTCGCAAAACCGAAAGCTTCAGAGACTTGATCTGCCTGCACCGCGAGATCTTGTAGGTATGCTGCCGTGGACATCGGCAGCACGGCTCTAACCTGGGGAGGTAAATGGTCCAAGAAAATGCTTTTGAGCAGTTCCTCGGGGCAAGTGACGTTGAGAGCGCAAAAGCGTCCTAAAGATAGGGACAGTTTTCCATCAGTGGCAACCTCGCCTTTGAGGAGTTGCCGAGTACGCTCCTCGAGGGAAACGGTAAAGTCAGAAATTATTTGATCCTTCAGTATATCGTAAACCGGACGGCGACAAGGTGATGTACCTTGGTACTTTGAACTGTGACTCGAGCTTTAGCGAAATTCGACTCGACGACCGCGAAAAAAGAAGACGGATCGTTTTTATTAAAAGTAGGAATTTTGACTGAAACAGATTCGGATCGTCTGCTCTCCACATCGTCAAAAAGCAACGGAATTTGGTCTAATCCGTCCTGAGAGGCGGGTGCGTTCTGAGAATCGTCGTCAGACATGGTGAGGAATAGTATGCCCGAACACAAAAACAAGAATAATACGAGTGAGATTTAAATGTTGTAATTTACGCTAGCAGAGTGAATGACAGGAGCGTTGTCGGCCAAGAAATCCTTTAGAGCCTCCGCATGGTGGCCTTGAGGTGTGAGCGACTGTTCGGGCAGCTAAAAAGCGCACTTCATCCGTGGCGACGTGTTGGTGCGGAAGTTAACATTTGCGAAAAAAAATAGCAAGTACCGCATTCGGAGCAAGATTGAAATAATGAAACCAAAAGAAAAATTATTGAAATGACTTTACGTTCAAATTTACATTTTACGTTAAAATTTAATCAAGTAAAATAACATTGGGCCATTTGTGGTAAAATTCGACTTTTAGTACGAAAAAGAAAAATACAAAAATTGGCTTCTGTCGCATACGGTCCAAAAGTTACGAAGAAAGAAAAATAGTTGAAAAGAGTAAAATGGCGTCGGAAAAAACGATGGCTGTCACCAGGTGACGTCATACCGCACTCGGGCGAAAAGACAATTTTCATTTCTGAGGAAAAAGTACTCGAACAGTAATTAAAACATATAAATAAAAGACATTCCTGTAAAAGAACGAGTCAGGATAAAAACGTAGGTACACACAATCAAAATGTCGATGGAGTGACATGTAAAATTTGTGAGAGGCGTCTTTTTGTTAAAAGTACGAAAAATTGAGCAAAATTTAGAAAAGAATGACAAGATGACTGTAGCATCGTTGACATAAATCAATTAGTAAAACATTACCGTAGTTTGAAGATACACAGACAAACGATGCCGCAGATATCGTGCGATGAGATGGAAGTGACGTGGCGCCTTGTGGTGGTCAGTGGCGATGGCGCGTCGCTTGAAGATGCTCGGCATGCGGCTGGGTCGCAAAAGTATGAAAATTAGGTTTCACGATGCTTGGAGTGTGTAGAATACTCTTCCATGAAGAGTAAGAAGGTGTCCTTTCCCATCTTCAAGGTTGTGGACAAGCGTTCATTACCATGACGCCGCGTGGCATCGGTGGCGTCCCTCGGTTCAAAGTTAAATGAAGCGTGTTTGTGTAAGCATACGCTCGGCAAAGTTTGTAGGATGAGTTGTTTAGGTGGCACTCGCACCGTAATTACACTTGTGTGACCGAGAAAAGAGAATCCATTGTCGGGATCACAACTTATAGGTTAGGTTGTCCTGCATGGTCAGTATTGATGGTCTGCGTTGCGAGAGGTTTAGTCAGACAGTGTGCCTATAGTCACACTATCGCACAAGGTAAATTATTTCTTCACATTTTGGGTAAATCAGTCTTTATTAGTAACTCACATAGAGCATCCAAGCCGGGCGTAGTCGAGACATATGTTCGGTACAGACGCCGAGTGCCAACTGATTGGCTAAAATGGCGGAATGGAGAGAGTCGGTCTGCCAGGGAGAAGAACCAAGAATATGAGGTTTATAGGTACGCCACCTAGTTGAAGTTCCCTGACCATAGAGTAGGTACAATGTAGATGGGCGACCTAACCTGTGTTTTATGTTCACAGAGTCCCTACAATAGAATAGAGGGCGCGCCATCATGCGACCACGGTCTCAACTCCTTCATACTTATCGCACAATGATCCAGTCAAGGAGCGCCATTGAACATTATGTTAACGAAGTTCACTGTTGACAGATTCACAGTACCCCGAATCCCATGTATTTTTCTGGGCACATATTTATTGCGCCAACAGAGCCATCTACAGTTATCTCACAAAAACATTCACCCCCTCTTGACCCGCTACCCTGCCCGCGAATATTTAAGACTGATTTGAATTGTTTTCCCTTTTTTTCAACCTATTTTTAAAACTTCTACAGTAAAGTTACACAAGTTTAGCAATAAAATAAGGGACGCTTTTCAAGGAGCAAAATTTCGAAGTTGAAAAAATTATTTCTAACCAATTACAACTCCTATTGACAAAATTTTTTTCATTTCTCATAATTTTGCGAACAAGAAATAGGGAGAGCAAGGTTATAAGAATTGTACTCGAAAGAAAGAAATTCGATGAGAGTTAACATATAATTGTTTATAATTTTTTAACTCCTAAATTTCACTTCGTAAAAAGAGGCCGTTTTTTTATTTATAAATCTTCATAATTTAATATACTTTTTCGAAGAATTATTTAAAAGATGCAAAAAACTCGAAGCACTGATTAAAATTTTCACGTCATGTTTTTACAAGAATTATTACTTTAAATGATGGTAACAGTTATTAATTCTGAAATAAAACTGTTTAGATACTTCGAAATTATTTCTGGTTTTCGTTCTTGTTCTTTTTTCAAGGAAACTTTTAGTTATTATTGATATATTCATCATGAAGAGTTCTACATACCTGATTGAGAAATTAAAAATGGAATGCTATTATGCGTAAAGTATTAATAATCACCACAAACAGAACTCTTAAAAGCAGAAGAACTAAGCACTTATAAGTAAGCTCAATGTGTAAATTGTAACTAAAGTCGAAGATGTAGATGAAAGGCTGAAAATCAGCCAGATTCAATTTCATGCTGAGACAGTAATTTCTGTGCAGCTTTCTTCCTGGAATAATGGAACAGTATATAACTAAATAGTGAATGAGTACAATTTTAAGAGAATGAGTTACTTTTTCTTAGAGATACTTACACGTTGTCTAGAGCAGCTTTCCTTTTTCGGGTAATCTCATACAACGTCTCAGCACGTTGTTCCAGAATGCTGTTGCCATAACCCGTTTGTCGTCCTGTGCGAAGCCTATTGATGTGGACACACCAATGGTAAATGTTTTTCAGGATAAAAAGATCCAGATACTTCTGTTTTAGTTCTTCTCGTGGTCAGGGCACGTAATCCATTCAAAATCCATATATTTCAAGGAATAAATTGCCAGTTTCTTCCTCATGTCCGACTGAAAGGCAATCACGCACAGTTTTCGTCTAATTACCGTCATGCCGCGAACAAACCCTCTCTCAAAATAATTTAAAGCTGCCGTTCGATGTGAACCTTGCCTATTAGATTCTGGAATTGCAGCCAGCTCATGTCCTTGACGTAGTGAGGAATAAAAGACTTTTTGGCATGGCGGGCATACCTTTACCATTTTAGCCTTATCTCCAGGGACTCGGTCCGAAAGTTTTTCTCCAGTTTCATTCTTTTCCACTTGGGATTGAAAATGAACCGCCCTTTTTTCAGTCTTATCACTGCGAGTGTCTTTTTTATACTACAGGTATTGAAACTGAGTAAAAGCCTTTAAGTACCTGGTAAGGGTACAAAACTGGTAGCGAAACAAAGTTTATGGCGCAAGGGTTTTCTTCACGATAGTGTCAGGTAAGAGTGCACGTAAGGGTAAAAAACTGGTAGCGAAACAAAGTTTATGGCGCAAGGGTTTTCTTCACGATAGTGTCAGGTAAGAGTGCACTGTATTTCAACTCCAGTGTGCTGGAGTAGAACGATTTCGACTTGAAATACTTTCACTCCTAGTGAAACGAGTTTGATTTCTCTTCTGAGTGAAAAATTTGCGATTTGTAGAACTATTACTGCACATAAAACTATATGTATTTATTTCAAAATTTAAATGTGTTGCAGTTTATTCATGCATTTTTGTTGATAAAAATTATTTGAATTATAAATTGAATGTAAGTTTAAATTAAATTTGGCAAAAACATGTTATGCAATTAACCAAAAACTAGTATTGGTTTGTCGAATTTTTCTATTTTTAACCCATTTATTGTCAATGACACTTACATGGTAAAAAAAACGTGCCACTTTTGAAACATGACACATTTGGTCATTTCAAAGAAAAAAACTGTTTAACGCGATCCGATTTAATTGTGCTTGAGTATATTAGGGACTTTGGTGTCGCTGATTTCAAATCGAATGTTGTATTTTTTTAATTTAAAATAGTGGGCCTAATATGGCGTTCATAAATTATTAAAAATATTCGGATATTGATAAAAATGGGTGATACGTAGGTTTTTGGTGTTGCTGATTTCATATATAATGTTGGATTTTCAAAATTCAAAATGGTGGACTTAATAAGGCGGACATAAATTATTGAACGTATTGACATCTTGACAAAATGAGTGACATTTAGGTTTTTGGTGTCGCTGATTTAAAATATAATGTTAAAGTTTTAAAATTCAAAATGGTAGACCTAATATATCTGACATGAATTATTAAAAAAATACGGATCTTCATAAAAATTTGGTGATACTTAGGTTTTTGGTGTCGCTGATTTCATATCTAAGGTTGGATTTTTAAAATTCAAAATGGTGGGCTTAATATGGAGGACATAAATTTTTGAAAATATTGAAATCTTGATAAAATAGGTGATACATATGTTTTTGGTATCACTGATTTTAAATCAAATGTTGGATACTTAAAATGGTGGACCTAATATAGCGTATATGAATTATTTAAAATATTCGGATCTTGATAAAAATGGGTGACACTTAGGTTTTTGCTGTTGCTGATTTCATATATAATGTTGGATTTTCAAAATTCAAAATGGTGGACTAAATATGGAAGACACAAAAATTTTTGAAAGTATTGAGATCTTGACAAAATAAGTGATATTTAGGTTTTTCGTGTTGCTGATTTAAAATATAATGTTGGATTTTCAAAATTCAAAATAGTGTACTCAATAGAGCGGATATAAATTTGTGAAAATATTGAAATCTTGATAAAATGGGTAATACATAGGTTTTTGATATCGCTGATTTCAAATTGAATGTTGGATTTTCAAAATTCAAAATAATGGACTAAATATAGAGGACATAAATTTTGGAAAATATTGAAATCTTGATAAAATAGGTGATACATAGGTTTTTGGTGTCGCTGATTTTAAATCGAATGTTGGAGATTCAAAATGATGGACCTAATATAGCGTATATGAATTATTGAAAATATTCGGATCTTGATAAAAATGTTTGACACTTAGTTTTTTGGTGTTGCTGATTCTATATATAATGTTGGATTTTCAAAATTCAAAATGGTGAACTCAATATGTCGGACACAAATTATTCAAAGTATTGAGATATTGACAAAATGAGTGATATTTAGGTTTTTGGTGTCGCTGATTAAAAATATAATGTTGGATTTTCAAAATTCAAAATGGTAGGCTTAATATGGCTGACATGAATTATTGAAAATATTCTGATCTTAATAAAAATGGATGACACTTATGTTTTTGGTGGCGCTGATTTCATATCTAATGTTGGATTTTTAAAATTCAAAATAGTGGGCTTAATATGGCGGATATAAATTTGTGAAATTATTGAAATCTTGATGAAATGGGTGATACATAGTTTTTGGTGTCGCTGATTTTAAATCTAATGTTAAATTTTTCAAATTTTAAATGGCGGACTTAGTATGGCGTACATGAATTATTAAAAATATTGAGATCTTGATAAAATAAGTGATATTAAGGTTTTGGATATCGTTGATTTTAAATCTAATGTTGGATTTTCGAAATTCAAAATGGTACATGTATTTGAATAGAAAAATGCTTATTTTAATAAAATGCTTTTTTTCAAACCCTCTTTAAAAGATTTGGCTAAAAGTTTGACATTTTGACGACCGCGTCCTACTGTAACAAAAGTTTCATACCTAGGAACTAAAAAGATGAACGATTTTTCGGGTATTCAGCATGTTTTGGGGGTGTTTTTATACCTTAAACATCCAAGTATAGAAATCATTATTTCCTAGTGACTAAAATCACTAGAGGTTTTTCATTTAACTACTATGGTATGAAATCACTTTTAAATTAGTAGAGGAAGCGTGAATAGCAAGAACATGCCTTTGACCTAATTTTAAGGGATGTTTTAACTTCCCTCAAACATTGAAACAAGCAAAATGGCATTCTTTAATGAACAAATACACAGGAAATGTTCGATTAAAATATTAGGGTAAGAAATTACTTAAAAATAAGTACAAGATACGTGCACTCACTGGGATATATTTTTGAGTTTACATCAAGAGTTGTTTTATTATCCCTTGAACATTTAATTCGGAATATCGAAATTTCTTAATAACTTAGTTCTTCTGATTAATTTATGTAGATAGGAAATCATATTAAAGTAAGTGGGAAAGATCTATACGACGGAGATGTGTTTTTGAATTTTTTTAAAGGGATGTTTAATCATCCTTTAATTAGAGAAACAGACCAATTAAAATTTCGCAGAGGATAAATTACCAAAGATTTTTTTGTATTAGTAGTCAGGCCAACAAAATCACTTCAAAACACTCACAGGAAGCGTCTTTTATCAAAATTTGCATTAGAATTCATTGTCAGGGTAGATTAATCATCTCTTAATAGTTGAAACAAGGGAACCGATATTTTATAAATGCTTTCCGCGTATATTGTAAAGTGATTTTGCTGATCGATGTATAAATAAAAAAATCTATGGTGCTTTAACCCGTATAAAATATGGATTTCCTTGTTTCAACTATTAAGGAATGATTAAACTACCCTGACAATGAATTCTAATGCAAATCCTGCTAAAATACGCTTCCTGTGAGTGTTTTAAAGTGATTTTGTTGGCCTGCGACTATTAATACAAAAAAAAAAACTTTGGTAATTTATTCTGTACGACTCACTTCAATATGATTTCCTATCCACATATATTAATCAGAAAACCTTAGTTATTAAAAAATGTCGATATTACGGATTAAATGTTCAAGGTATAATAAAACGACTCTTAAAGTAAATCCAGAAATATATCTTAGTAAGTAAACTTTTCTTGACTTATTTCGAAATTGTTTCCTACCCGGATATTTTAATCAGAACATCTCCTATGTTTTTGTTGATTTCGGAAATGCTATTTTTCTGACTTTAATTTTTAAGGGATGTTGAAACATC
This sequence comes from Amphibolips quercusostensackenii, assembly GCA_032357855.1. Classification (NCBI taxonomy): domain Eukaryota; kingdom Metazoa; phylum Arthropoda; class Insecta; order Hymenoptera; family Cynipidae; genus Amphibolips; species Amphibolips quercusostensackenii. Next base: position 7,497,306 of record JAUELO010000127.1, read on the forward strand.
ACCAAAAATTTGTTCAAAGACATGTTCTTGCTACGCACGCTTCCTCTACTTATTTGAAACTGATTTCCTACCGTAGAAGTTGAATAAAAAATCCCTCGAAATTTTAGTTACTGAAAAATAATGATTTTCATACTTGCGTGTATAAATTATGAAAACACCCGCAAAACATGTTGTATACACGTAAAATCGTTACTCTTTCTAGTTCGTGAATATGGATCTATGTTTCGAGAGTATTTTTCGATTAAAATATATGTAAAAATTGAAACTTTGACAAGTGATTGTCTAAAAACAGTCCCTTGTTCTTACTTTTTCTTTGTGAATTTTTAATCTGTAGGTTCAAAAATACTTTTAGGAAAATATATTTTAAATTTTTAACAAAAGGCCATTCACTGTACATTTGGTACAAGGTCCTTTGATATTGATTATTTCTCGATAGGATGTGCAGTTTTTTTTCTCATCATAAAGAATAATATCAATAATGAAAAAATTGAATTTCTGAAAAAACGACGCAAGGCACGAAAAACAAAGAAATCAACAAACAGTGTACGTTCAAAAAAGAACCACAAATTTGTTAGCGATCGCTTCATGACAGAACGCGTAGTTTTTTTTTTGGTTGATGATTGAACTATTTTATTTTTTATTCGTCTTTTTTGGTGCAATTCAGCTGTTTTTAGATTAAAATTAAAATCTTTTTTGGTTGAAATACCAACTATTATATTTTATTTGAGAATTCATCTTTTTCAATTGGAACTTCAACTACTTAGTAGAAAGTAAAACTGCTTTGTTGTAAATTAATCTTTTTGGTTAATGATTTATAATTTTAGTTAAAAATCCACTTTTTTTAAATTAAACTATTTCGTTTAATTTTTTTTGTGAAAATTAATTTTTCTAACTGAAAATTTAATTATCCCTTGTTTGGTTGAAAATTTGTCTTTTTTAGTTCAAACTTTAATTATTTGTTTAAAAATTCCTCTATTTTGTTGAAAATCAAATTTTTTGCTATAAAATTAATATTGTTTCTCGAAAATTCATTTCTTTAGTCGAAAATTTAACTATTAGGTTAAAAATTACTTTAAAATTTTGAATATTTGATAATTTCTAAAATTGTATAAGAAATTAATCTTTTTTGGCAGGTAATTAAATTTGAAATCAAATACAGATTTAGTGATTTGTATGTGAAGATGATATAACACGCAACGCGAAGCTTGCGATTAATGTACTTCTGAGCACGAAGCACGAAGACCAAATCGCGTGCTGTAAGCAAGCTCAAACTTATGTTTCTATTTATACAGTGTACAGAACGGCGCAAAGTTATGCATTTTTTATGAAAAGTGATCTTTCACTAGTTTGTTTATTGTTTATTATTTATTATTCTGATTTAAAGAATATAAAATTTCATAATCTTATCATGTGGTAGAAGGTTCGAAAGTGATCAATGAATTTTTCCCGAATTTCTTATGCATATTTACTACATTTTCAAAACACTAGGTCAATTTGACGCCCTAAATAATGCATTTTCTTTTTACATTTGTTTAAAAAAATCATAAGATCAATTTAAAAATTATGAATTTTGCTAACATTATCATAAAATTCCTAATTTAAAAAACTCACACAGAAAAAAACGAATTTTTCTGTAGAAAAATGACGGATTAATGCATTTGTTCATTACATTTGTTTATAATATTAACAATAAAAATCTCAAGAAGAAATTTTTCTATAACTATATTTTTTGATACAAGTTTCTTTCAATATAATTAAAAAAATGTAAAATTATGGAAAATCGTAGAACCCATACTTTCAACAAATAATTTCTTTTCGAACTGACTCGCGTAGGCTACACTCATTGCACAATACGTTTTCCCTTGCGTCAAAACAAATAATACTGGATCAAAACTTACAGCGCATCTTAGACTAACCCTTCCTGAGTCTCATATAATAGATAATTTCTTAGTTTCTTTGCTTTTAGTGGTTTGGTTTAGCTGCTTACGTTCGTTTGGGTTTGATTGGGTATCGTTTTATTTCCTCATTACTTGACCTATTACTTTTAAAATGGAGGTTTTATCTGTACAAGAAAAAATTCAAATGATTCTCATTTATGGAGAAAGTGGCAGGGATATCGAGGATGCTGTCATTCTTTATGCTCAACGTTTTCCAGGCAGTGTACGTTCACGCGTTTCT
>JAUELO010000127.1:7673332-7693175 GCA_032357855.1 Amphibolips quercusostensackenii
GCATTTATGTTACTTGAATAACACTTCACTCTTATAGCTTCCCCTTCGTTTATAATAAGCTCCTCCAAATCTGGTACTATCTTTGGTTTTGATTCCAATGAACCTAAAAAATTTATTCAGAGATGATTTTCTAAATAAAAAATAAATGCATTTCAGAAAAAAATATCAATTATATTATTAATGGTCATAATACATGCCAGACTTCATTGACGTCAAATTTTTTTTAAGCTTAAGGTTATAGCTCTCAGTGGTGTGCATTAAACAAGACTTATAAAACTCGTCTCAAAACATGAAGCTTTCTGTTATAGCTTTGCTGAAGTTCAGCTACCTCGAATTATTTAGGACATTATGCTAATAACAAAATTAGAAAAATAATCTGGACTAAAATGTTTCAATCATTTTTTAAATTTGTAAAATAGCGATCTAAAAATGAAAAAGTTAAAATATGCTGATGCTGTCGATTACAAAAGAAACCTTAAATTGGCCTTAAAATATTAATTTCAAAATGCATTCAATTGATGATGGATAAATTAAAATGTTGAAATGTCTTGAATTTTCGAGTTCACATAACAAATTTTAGATACGTTTGCGAGCTAAACGAGCCAAGCGCGTGGTGCGCAAGGAGAATGTACCCTTTCAGAAAAAATTTTTCTTCTAAATACATTAGAAAACTGCGTGTCAGCATTTTATTTTTAAATACATATGAAATATCCAGAGTTGTTTTAAATATAATATCTTAGAGAATAAGAAGTTTAAGAGTTTTTCAAAAGTTCATAACAAATTTTACGAAAACAAAGTTATAAATTTTTCAGTAATGAATCAAGAATAAATAGCTAAATTTTCAAGCAAAAGAAACAAATTTGCAATAAAATAGTTTAACTTTTAACCAAATAGTTACATTTGGAATACAGAAAAAACAAAATGTAATATTTACAGCCATTTTAAACTAATATTTACCTGCAACAAAAATTATCATCTCTTGCTAAGATTCACCTACTAGATTAAAAATGGTTACCATGTCAACTCTAATGAATCTTGTTTTTTTTTTATACGAAAAAATGTAATCTTATTTACCTAAAAGTTACCCACAACAAAAATTTCCTTTTGTCTTTCCTGTGAGGCCAAAAGACGAATTTTTTTAAAGATAGATAAATTTTTAACTGAAAAAGGATAACATTTCAATTATGAAAGATGAACTTTCAACTACAAAAAGATGACTATAATACCATTAAAGATCAATTTTTAATTTGAAAGGACAAATTTACAACACAATTATAAAACCATCACCAGAATAGTACAATTTTTAACCAACAAATAAAATTTTTAAACAATAAACGTCAATTTTCAACCAGAAAGATTAATCTCTAATCGAAAGATGGATTTTCAACAAAATATGTAATTTTAAACCAAAATAGAATAGGGAAGACCACCTCACAATAGATAATGAGCCTAAAGTTAATAATTGTTGATTTAAAGCACAAATGTACCTAAGATAATCAATTCTGATTTAAATTTTTGAGCACGTATAGTATTCTGACTAATAATTTAATTAAACTGAATGTATGTTATTTACAGGTATTTCATATTAATAATTATTCACTGTATATTATTATCTACTGTAGGGTGACCTTCCTTAGTTCAATTTTCAAATAAGTTGCTTAATTTGTAAGCCAAAAAGGCAAATTTTTTGCAGAAGAGTTGAATTTTTAAGCCATAAATATGATTTTCAAAACAACTTAAAGTTAAATAGTTAAATTTTTATCTGAAATGAAAATCTTTCTTGTTGATTTATGATTCGTTATATATCGTCTGCGTTTTAGCCAAGTAACAGTGCCTTTCCAAAGACTCTAAGGAGCAAATACGAAGGTGAGGAAAAAGTTTTTTCATTTGATACGTGCAAAAGTACAAACATGCATACCATGAGCCTTGAGTAACTCACAATTACCTTAACTTTTATTTAACTAAAATTACCACTAGCCCTAATCACAGAGATTGATGAAAAATATTACCTTAAGATTCGATTTTCTAAGTCTCGTTAAAAAATGTGTGTGTTTATGTTTTCTCAGAACAGAAAAAACATCATCATGCATACATTTATAAAGGCCATTTTTTAACAATCTTATTGTTGTTGGTTCTATTGTTTTGAATGTTAGGAGAAATCTTAGATTATTTTTAGGTTGTTTTTCCCAAAATATATTATTTAAAATAAAGTTATAAATCTTGTGTATTAAAATAAATCAATAAGGAAAAATCCGTAATAATTACAGACCTACGTTTTTGTAAATTCTACAGAACGTTTTCTATGAGAATCAAATATGCCCCAGAAAGCATTCTTGAACGGGACAGTGGTTTTAGCAGTGGGGATCTTTTAAATTGGCAAAACTAAAGTCAACTTACAGCAAAGTGGAAGACTGGATATTTCACAGAACGCCTATCAATCTAAAAACACGACAGCGTGTTGTAATTTTTACACTACTGCGCTGTCGTTTCTAACACAAAAACAAATTCTGATTTATAGAGAGGCTTTTATATTTGGCCTACTTTCTATATCAGAAGGAAGAAATGACGGCCGGAGGACACACGAAACATATTCTTAACTCATTGGCTTCGAGAAAGAATGGATTAAGGATGGCTTATGTCCGCGAGCCACGCTGAAACAACTTAAACCTTGAGAATATGTTTTAACACTTTCAGCGGTCTCTGCTGATGGACGGCTGGAATAAATATAAAATTATAACAAGCTATAAGTTTTCTAGAAATTATTTTTGTGTATGGGGTGAAAGTTGGGCGTTTTTCAAAAAATGTATTTTTTCACAAGAATAACCACCCACGTGAAAATTTTCCCGGGGACTGACCAGGAATCTCGCGGGACTTTAGTCTCGAAAATTAAACAAGAATTTTTGGAAAATTCAGCAGGAAGCTGTCGGGAGTCGTGCACGAAACTTTCGGAACGTCCAATCCGTGCACCAGGTGTATAGAATCAAGTTTTCCGAGGAACCGAAATGTGCAAGACCCGGAAATAGACCGAAAGTTTCGGGTCCGAATCCAGCAGGTTGAATAAGCAGACCTGATCCAAACATTCCTGTCCGCGTCTTTCATATACCTAATCAGGTATTATTTTAATTAGGTCTCTAGTTGACACGTCTGAAAATTTTCGGATCAGATCTGTGCGTGATATGCCAAGCCCGGTGCGTCTTCAATAAGTGCAAGAGCTTCGTCTTAATTTTAACGCAAAAATGTACTTTTTAAACAAAGAATCCATAATGTATACTACTTGTTTATTTAATTTGTTTATGAACATTAACTAAACAATGTCATAATATTTTTCTGTTTTCAACTACCCCGTGCATAAAGTCTGGCAATGCTGATCATAGAAAAAAATTTTTCACGCAAAGAAAAAAAACGAAAAAATCGACTTTTTCTTCACCCTATGGATTAACATAAAATTTTAAACAAACAAAAATTAAAAAATCAGGTTACATGAATCTCTTAAAAATTTAATGCTGAATTTTTCTTTAAAAAAATCAAAAATCGTTTAAGAATTGCCAGCTTGTTACGTGCCAAAGACTAGACTGACAACCCCGGAAAACCATCAATTGCCTACGTGACTTTTCACTCAAACTTTCCGTGGAAAAACTTGAGCAGCCAACGAGAGGGCCACAAATCCATGGCACGTCTCGACGCCTTTGGCGAAATAACCGGCTCTTACCCGTCAGGCCTGTTCCAGCCAAAGCCTGTTCGGCCCAGTTCAATCACTGAACCAGACGCCGATCGTCGTGCGATCATCCTTCGGATCGGTTACGCTTTGATATCACGCCCCCCCCCAGCACGACCCTAATGCAACAGGAGAAACCTGTATCAGCACCCCCCCCCCCAATCAACATCAAGCAAAGAGGCCTCATAACAAGCTACAAGTTATTTTGAACCTTATTTTTTGATTTCATTCCACTGTGCAGCGTGACAGTCTAGTTTAGTATTTTTTTTTCACATACAGCTTCAAAAATACAAATATAAGTAGGAACAAAAGATAAATTTTTAGCATGCGATACTTTTTGGATCGGTTTACTTTAACTTGAAAATTTTATTCATTATACTTGTTCTTATAAATATTTAAGAATAAAACAAATTCTTACAAATTAACACGTACTTCTAATTTGGCTCTTCAACTGCACTGCGCATGCGGTGCATCAGCCTTTTCATTGTCTGTATGTAGCGCATTTTTCCGAAATTATTAAATATGTAAATCAATTTTTAATGACAAATCATCATTGTTGGATTAATGAAATTAATTTTGAGGTCACAAAATAGTTTTTCAGAGTGAAAGGTGAATTATTTATTTGATTTCACTATCTTTACATATAAATTACTCATTTAAAATTTAAAAGCAGAAACGCTTTTTTCACCAACGTGAATTATAGATAATTAATAATTTTTTTGTACTGTATAATAATCATATATTGCAAAAATCGATTTGCATGTTTAGTCATTCAAAATAAACACGCGATCAACATCCAATGAGACTACTGATGTGAGGCATGCGCAGTGCAGTTAAGGAGACATATTGGGCTTTCGGTGGTCGTCACCGTAATTAGGTTTTTAGAGGTGGCTCCTCATTGTTCGCAGGAATGTCCCCAACCAATCAAAAGCCAATGGATCATCCGGCAGAAAGAATTCCAGTACCATGTTAATATGCCTAAGATTATGTTGGCGTGCCGTTACGCCGCTGCGCTGCCACGCCGACGGCGCTGAAGTCGAATCAGCGGCGGTGCGGTTTTGAAACAAGTCGAACGGCGACGGCAGGGCAACAGTCTGATAATTGTTTTGACAAAATAATTAACAAATGCATTTTTTGGCTATTTTTAGAGGTAAAAGATTAGGGTTTTCAACGAGATTAGCTGTTGACAGTTACGTTAAATTTAAATATTTCCAAGAAACACAGAATTTTTTGGTTACAAATTTATAAAAGGACAAAAATTTGTCTATAAAATTATTAATGACAACAACACCAGTAGACCGATATCAAGGTTTGAAAAAAAGTTTAAAAATTAATTATTACAGCTGATTAGGATAAAAAAATGAAGTTTTTATCTTTAGAAATAATCAAAAAATGCATTTGTTAATTGGTTTTTTTCAAAGAATTATTAACATACATCGACCGATAGCACAGGGACATCAGTAAATAAGAGTCTGCTAATTCTCTAAAGAAACGCAATTTTTTTCTTAAAAAATGCCTAAGATGATAAAAATTTGTTTAAAAAATTGCTTCTAACAATGAAAATTGTAGATTGTCATATCAGCTCCTTAGAAGTCCAGAAATAAGTTATTTACTCAGATTTCTGTGAAGAATCATTAGTTGCTACTAGATGAATAATTCTGATAATTTTGTGACATTTTCGTGTAATTTTGGGACGATTAAATATAAAAAGCTTTATTTATTGCAACATAACTATCTGTTATCTATTATTAATCATAAAATTTTTTCATAAAATAACAATTTATTTATTATGTTTTATCAATTCAATTTAAAAGCGGTTTTTGACTATAAATTGTTCAATGTTAGTGCAGATCAATTCACGAATCACTTCCAATCACCGTGAATCCATCTTCATGCACTTATTTGTTTATAACAAAATAATCAGGTTTGTAAACCATTTTCAAGCTATTAGACAACTTTTGTGAATAGTTGCACAATTGATTCCCTGGGTATTTTTGATTAAATCCAAGTATTTTTCGAACACCGATACTCTACTAAACAAAAAAAGTTTCCATTTTTGTTATTTAATAAAAAAAAAATCATTTTTTTACCACATTTGGCCTTAACCTATCTATGGAGAATTTTCTCAGCTGTAATTTTAGGAAAAAACATTGAAATTGAATTACAATTGTGGACTGTAGACTAATTTGTCCAGAGACACCTTTTTTGCCCCACTGTGCCCGGGTGGCGCGCAGTCTCACTAAAATGACAATATCTTGGGACCCAATAGAGTTTTTATGCATTTTTTTTTAAAGTTAGTTTCACAAGTAATTATTTTATTCATATTTAAAAAAAAAATAAAAGAGAAGAAATTCGCTAAAAATGGATTCAAAATTTGTTTTAGACTTTTTTTCAGGCAAAATGGAAAAAAAAATTTTATTGTATTGTATTCTTAAAGTATATCATTTCACTTCTAATGTATCCAATTTTGATCGAAATTCAATTGTAGTTTTCAGAAATATTCATAATTCAAAAAAATGTGACGACGAAATTCAACATAGTTTAATTTCCGCATTTAAAAAATTTTTTAAATCCTCTAGCCAAAAATTTCATTCTTATATAGTTATAATTTTACCAATTTTCATCAAAATCGAACGACCAGGGGGACAGATCCTGATATTTCTGACGTATACTGACCCTTTACTAATTGAAATTCAGATCAAGAGCGAAAAATTGTTTTCACAAATTGCAACTTTTAATCATTACTCTAAAAGAACATTACTATAAATAATAATAAATGATTTAAACGATTATTTATGTTGAATTTATTTAATTATTGACTCGCTATAAGTATTAAGTTGAAAACGAGTTCAAAATTTGGAAAAGTCGCAACTTTCTAGCTCTATTCTGGAAAAATTGCTATAAACAATAGTAACTTGTTTTAAAGAATGCACATGCTTATCTAGCTATAAGTATAAAGCAGTATTTTAAGTATTATAAACATTTTGTACTTAAGAAAAAGGGCTCAAAAAATCATTATTAGCGCCAAAGACTCACGAAACCATTGAAAAAATATATTTTTTAGGATAGCTGAGAATAAAAATTAATGCCAAATAAAGAATGAATACTAAAGTAATTAATAGATTAAATGCTTTCACGATGATTCATTGTAATGGAATAAAAGAATTTTTTCGGGTTTCATTCGTGTGCAAAACAAAGAATCTTGCTTACGTTTTATAAACATTGTAGTTCACGAAACTTTGTCAAGATTTGTAGTTATGCAAAAAATTGAACTAAAAAAATTCTTTTATTTCATTATAATAAATTAATTATGAATAATAAAATTTGTACTTCATTTTGAAATATCTGAGTATGCAGTTTTGGACGCATTTCGCATGCGCATAGTAGGCTAAAGTAAAGAAGTCCATGAGAAAATCGTAGAGCTTTTAATTAAAACTAACAAAAATGATAGATGTTTTTAAGATATACAGGTTAACAACTACAGAATAAAGAAAAAATGTGGCGAAGCTTGAAAAAATATTTTTGGCCTCTAAAATATATGTTAAATTTGACATTTTCTGACAAAAATTTGTACTATTGAATACCATGGGTACTCAGATAATGTATATAATATGTTACATATATTTTTCAATAGATTTTGTTATGCCGCATTCAAATCCGGACTTTAAATCAGCCAGGAATTTCCCGTTTCGAAAAAAAATGCAATTGAATTTTCTATTATAAACCTTCATGGCATGAATGATTTCTACTAAGGTAAATTTGACTATTCGTCGTATTCAAGGATTTTTGGGGTCGCTGAATTAGAATGGAAAGTAAAAATGTTATAATTTAAAATGGCGGAATCAATATGGTGGAATAACGTTGTACGAATATGACCGATTTTATTAAATATCGCTATTCGTGGAATTTTCATGTCGCCGTTTTCATATCTAAAGTTCAAAATTTAAAATTAGATAGTCGTAGTTTTTAAATATAAAGTCTAAGTAGACAAATTTAAAATGACGGTTCCAAGTCAGACCAATATAATCGGTTTTATGTAAGAATGAACGTTATAAATTTAAAAACCCACACTGAACTTGACATTTATCCAAAGAATTTCGATTACTTGTTATCAGTTATCGATTATGAGGCTGATATATATGATAAGTTATAATTATTAGTCATTTTTGCTCTCTTCATCAAATTTTTATTACGCTTTGACCTCATGCTAAAGTATGTAGCGTATGAGTGTCAATCATGGTAAACAAAAAAGGTTAAAATTGGTTGTGGGTTATTTTTTTCATAATAATACATGTATATTAAAAGACCTACAGCTTACATAAAAGAACGATTTTAAGAACTAATGATGGCATTGGGTTTCGATAACTCATCAAGCCAGAAAAATTCACATTAAAAGCATGAGAATTCCAAAATCGAGACTTTGCTTGATGTAAACATTTTAAAATTAAACCGATCACTTTTCTGCGTTTTGGGTCCACCATTTTAATTTTTCAAAATTTTATTTAATATTTTGAATCAGCGACCTGAGAAAACCACGAGTAGCACTTTTTATTCAAATCTATTTAATTTGAACAAGGATGGTCCGCCACATTGGATCTGCTACTTGTAATTTTTGAATCTATATTATTCCTCTATTCTGTAGTTATTTACCTGTTAATCACAAAAACTTTAGTCCACTGTGCGTTAAACAGATTATTTTTTGTGTGGATTCAAACGAATTTGCGGGCAATATGCATAAAAATTAGAAAAAAAATCTGCCCGCCGCGCGAGCACATTCTCGTCGTATAAATTGCAATGTGTCTCGCTTCGCTCGCAAGTTTAAGCGCGCCTAGAGTGAGCAAATGTTGGTTCTCGCGCTTCGCGCTCGGACTCTGTATTTCTTCCACGTTTGTGCACAAACCATTTAAAATCAAAGTTCAAAGCATCAAGAACTGTAATTTGGTGATTGTCGTTTCTTTTTTTTTAAGCTTCTTCTACTTTAACAAACACATTCTTATCAAGTATCTCGTGTTTCGCACTCGATTTTGTCCAAAATATGGACTTTTCTACATTATCTTCAATGCTTTTATATCAAATGTATATTATATTTGTTTTTGTACCTTGGCCTAAGATTGCTTATTTAAACACTGTGAAAAAGTAAGCATCTTTTATAAAAAGATATTTTGTTATTAAGCATTTTATTGCAACTTGTGTCGTTTTTCCATAAATGTAATTTGCTTATTTTCAATGTAATTTTTTTATATTTGAACTAAGAATACGCATTCAGGCGTAAAGTAGTTTAACGAAAATTTGTAGATGTAATTTAGACGAACAATTTTGTTGAATAAAATGTTACTGTAGCTTGTGTCGTTTTTCCAGAAATTTAATTCTTCATTTTTAATACAATTTTTTATGATCGAAAGAAAATCTACTAGTCCTATTTGAAAATTATCAGAAATACATTTGTAGACTATTTTTCGGCGAACAACTTTTGTCTATTAACTGTTTTTCATACCTTGTGTCTCTCTACAAAAAATGTAATTTTTTTATTTTTAATGTTATTCTTTACGATTAAAACAAAATGTATACGTTCTATCAAAAAATTATTCATAATAAATTTGTAGCTCTCTTTTAAATGAGAAACTTTTGTCTATACATATTTTACATAGCTTATTTCGTTTGTTCAAAAATTAAATTTTTTGTTTTTAATTTTTTTTTACGATTAAAACAAAAACTACGCGTTCCATCAAAAAGTTCATTTTCGTTTCTTTTAAGACTTCAAAATTCTTTAACTCTGGTAATTTTATATTCATTAAAAAAAGTCATTGGAATAAATTATTCGTCATTCTGTGTGCTACAAACTGTCGTCCATAGAATTTTTCAATCTTAAAAAAAAGAAGCCTACAAAATTTTTAAAATGCTCTAAATTTTTCGAATTTTCGTCCAAAATGTCTGGTTAACAAATTCGATCTTTCTCTTTGATCCTTGAAACTGTGTACTTAGGCACAATCCAATCCGACTAATCTTTCAAAAGTTATCCGGTATACAGACGATAACGACGACAACGACGACGACAGACAGACAGACACCGACATAAAAACGTTCCTTTTTTTGATTCAGGGTGTCCAGAAACGTGGAGATTTGAAGAAATTTGTAAAAGTCAGTTTTCGCATGAAACTAATACCTTCTCATTAGGATGAGAATGTAAAAAAGTGGTCTAAAAATTTTTTTAAATGCTCTAACTTTTTGAATTTTTATTCAAACTATCTGAATAACGAACTGGAACTTTCTTTTTGGCCCCGTAAAACGTGTGCTAAAGCGCAACCTAATCCCATTAGGCTTTCGAAAGTTATCCCGTATACAGACGACGACCGCGACAGAGATGGCAACGACAGAGACAGAGACGACGACAACGACAGACAGACACCATCATAAAAACGATTTTTCCTGATTCAGAGGGTCTCTTAACGTGGAGATTTGAAGAAATACGCAAAAGTCAGTTTTCGCATAAAACTAATGCCTTCCCATTATGAGCAGGATATAATAATTCATTATTTTTTGGTCGATAAAAATTGGAATTTTTGATGTTTTTCAAAAATTCAAAAATCTGTTATGATAGTTTTGTTGGGATTACAAAATACTAGATTTTCCTGCTCCTGGCGTTTTTTCATATCGTTCATTATTGTCCTGAAATGTTTATTTTCGTTTGCTTTTTTGTATTTTAAAAATGCTATATCTCTAACAATTTTTTTAATGCAAAATAGTCATCAAGGTAAATTATTTGAATTTTAATAAACTATAAAAAGCCTAGAATAGATAATTTCAGTTCAAAAAAAGTGGTCTAAAAAATTTGGAAAATGCTTTTACTTTTTGAATTTTTATCTAAAGTATCTGGATAACGAACTTGATCTTTCTTTTCGGCTTCTTGAAACGTGTGCCAAAGCGCAACCTGATCCCAATAGTCTTTTAAAAGTTATCCGGTATACAGACGACAACGACAACGAAACAGAGACACCATCTTAAAACCCGTTTTTTTATTCAGGGGGTCTCGAAACGTAGATATTCAGAAAAATCCGCGATAGTCGGGTTTCACAATAAAATTAACATCTCATTATGATAAGAATGTGAAAAAATTTGGTCTACCCGAGTGCACATACACCAATATTATTTTATCATTGTCAGCAGGAATAAGTTACTTTGCATATTATTTAGGTCTATAAAACATTCAACTTTTGAGGCGTGTGTTGTGAAGAAGTTTTACATACCTAAGAGAAGCGCGAAGATGAGCAAAAGGTGCTCAATGTGAATTGTCAGTCTCATTCTTATTTAGTACTGGTAAGAACTTCTGATGAACTTGACCACATCTAAGGATACGATAAAATGACGAAAAAAATTATTTACGGCAGGGCAGGTTTGACGGTAACTTTCTGACTAACCATAGAAAATTCACATTCACGAAGAATCCACGAATTTTGTCAGTGCGTCACTTTGAGATTGGCAACTTCCGCTTCTGTCCCTTCGAAACGAGATAAATTTTTTTTATTAAGCATTTTGTTAGTTATTATATAATAAAACCTCTGGAACCCCGAAAATTTCTACACTATGTTAAAATTCTAATGCTTGATTATTTTATTTTTCAAAATTCACATATTGTTCTTTTCATCCAATTATTTTCAAACATATTACAAATAAAATATTGACAATAAACTGACTTATTCATCGATCAGTTTTTCTATAGAAAGAATAATGAAAAATTAATAAATTAGGTAATAATAATAAAGAAATAAAATATTTTGTATTTTACCTTTAAAATCTTTGAAAGTAAGTCCTAGGTGAAATTTCTTTTGTGCATAAAGTACAATTTTTATGCAAGAAATAAAAAAGATAAATACGTTTTTTATGATAAACCAATTATATATGTCATATTATTTTTTAATATTTAGATCTTCTGAAATTTAGTAAACTTTCCTTTCTCTAATCATCTTCGGAAGTGAGCTTGCCACATCAAAAATAAAAGATTGGTTAAACGAGATATTAACCAAGCTAAGCTTGGCCAATTATTTTAAAATTTAAATTTCTCGCATTTATATTAAAAAAGCCAATTTCACATTAGTTGGTACCAATTGTTCAATCAAACCACAAAATAGCAATATTTTGACTTTTTTTGAAAATTGGTATTCGAGTAGAAAAAGTCTCGGGCTTACCCGAGAGTTTTAAAGCGATTAAATGAAGAACTGAATAAAATATGTACGCTGTAAATTCTGAATTTTTTTCATTTATCTTCCTGAAGATATTCATTTCTAAAAATAAACAGAACATTTAAAATAACAGAGCTAAAAGTGAATTTTGCAATATTTTGGCATCAGAAACTTTTATGGGAGCTCAAATTGTGAACAGTTTGATAAAAAATGAACATCATGAAGTAAGTTTCAATTTAAAAAATTGATCACTGCGATTTAATAACCCTTAACAAGTGTTGAAAAATGTTCATCTGTAAGTTATTTTTGAAATACTATTTTGTGTAATATTCTATATTAAAAATACTTCTGCAATTTTATATGAGAGTTTAAAAACTGTTGAATACGTCTAATTTTATTCAATGCCATTGTAAAAGGCAGAATTGGAGTCTTTCTGATTTTCTCAATTTTACAGTGCACATAAATGTGACATTTTTCAGCACCTTTGCACTTTGACAATTAAAGTTCAGAATAGAAAAAAATGCAATTTAATAAATTAATGTGACAAATGAGTTTTGAAAAAAATTGATAATTATTATAGTTTGGTACCGACATTTTTCAAAAGTAGGCTGCAAGGTGGTCATCCATATATCACGTAAAACCTTTAAGGGGATAGGTATTGAAACTAAAATAATATAAGAGGACAAAAGTTATTACTGTAAACAAAATTTACATGTAACTTTTGGCTACCACAGAAGGGTTGAAAGTTTTTAAAGTCTTAAACGAATACACTTCCTTCTCTAGGTAAAGAGGTGTATATATTTTTTGGTAAAAATTATTTTTCTCGTTAAATACAAGTTTTTTGGTTAAAAATTCAACTAGTTCAGTTAAAAATTCACAATTTTAGTTCAAATGGATCTTCTTAATTAAAAATTTAACAGTTTAAATTTTTTTCTTTTCCTTTACTGACAAATATTTCTTAGCTGAAAATACAACTCTCATTGCAAAGTCGTCTTTTCTTAAATTTAATTTTTTTTTTCATTAAAAATTGAAATCTTTCTGGATTAAAAAATCAATTACAACATTTTTCGTTTTTTAAGATTTAAAAATGTATTCCTTTGGATGAGAAATGAGCTTTTTGGTCAGAAATTCCTTTTTTTTGGCTAACAATTGAATTTATTGAAAATTTTAGTATTTCAGTTAAAACGAACTATTTTGTTTGATTTTTTTTGTGATAAAAACAAGTGATTCCTAGGTACAAATGTGACTTTTTAAGTTAAATATTTTACTCTTTTACTTTGAAATTCATCTATTTGGATGAACATTAATTTCTTTAATAAAAAATTTTACTATTCAATTTTTGGTTGACAATTCTGTTTTTTATTTCCAAGTTCATCTTTTTTGGTAGAAATTATTCTTCTAGGTTAATAATTCATCTTTTTAGTTGAAAGTTCAATTATTCTAGTTAAAAATTCAACATTCTAGTTGAAAATTCATCCTTTCTGTTATAAATTCATCACTCTGCTTGAAAAGTAACTATTGTTTTTTCTAAATTAGGTTTTATTTTGGTTAAAACATCATATTTTCCATTTGAAATTCATCTATTACAGGTTCAGATTCATCATTTTAGTAGACAATTCATCGAGTTGTTTAATAATGTAAGTATTCCGTTGTTTTATATCAGAATTTTTCTCATTGGTTGAACATTAATTTTTTTACCGAAAATTCCACTATTTAGTTTTTAGTTTTTAATTGAATCATCAATTGTTTTTAAAAACACTTTAATCTTATATCCGAAAAGATTAATCTTAAACCAAGAAAAATTATTTTTCAACGAAATAGTTGAATTTTCAACAATCAAAAAAATTGATTTGAGACCAAACAGTTGTATTCACAGTCAAATAGTTAACACTAGAAGGGCCTGAGAGTCCAATTTGGACCTTTTTGACATTTAAAACGCTGCTGCCCCCTCAAAGTTTTTTTGGGGCGCCAACTTTTTATGACTTTTCCTATGATTGGATACTAAGTATCTATACGAAATTGCTTAAAACTGTGAAAATGTGGCTAGGGTCCAATTTAGACCTCCGGACCTTCTTGGTATGCGATCTTTACGGCCTTCTAGTGTTAAACTTTCAAGCAAAAGAGGCGACTTTGTAACCAACCAGTAAAATCTGCAAGCCCATAAGACGATTTTTCGAGAAGACAGCTGATTTTTCAACCTAGAACTTTTCTACCGAAAAAGATGAATTTTCAATACAAAAAAACGACATTTCACCAAAAAAGATAAATATATAAACCAAAAGTATTAAATTTCACCAAAAGAGTTATATTTTAACAAAACAGTTGAGTTTGCTACCAAAATACTTGAATGTTTAGCCTAAAAAGATGATTTTTCAACAAAATTGTCGAATTTTTAACAATCTAAAAATTAGTTTAAGACCAAACAGTTGTATTTACAGTCGAATAGTTAAACTTTTAAGCAAAGAGGCAAATTTGTGACCAAACAGTCAAATCTGCAAGCTCAAAAGAAGATTTTTTAAGAAGACAGCTGAGTTTTTAACCAAGAACTTTTCTACCAAAAAAAATGAATTTTCAATAGAAAAACACGAATTTTCACCAAATAAGATGTGTATTCAAACAAAAAGTATTAAATCTCACCAAAAGAGTTATTTTTAACAAAATAGTTGAGTTTTTTACTAGAATACTTGAATTTTCATCCTGAGAAGATGAATTTTGAACAAAATACTTGAATTCTCAACTAGAAAAGATTAATTTCAACCCAACAAAACATACGAAATTGTAACCAAATATTTTAATTTTAAGCCAAAGAAATGAATCTTTATCAAAAAAAATATTACCTTTTCATCCAAAGCGACGAGTTTTTGTCCAAACAGCTTATTGTTTATCAAATCAATTGAATTTTCGACCAAAATAGATAACTTTTTAACAATATGGTTATATTTTTAACAAAATAATTAAATTTTCAATCAAATAGTTGATTTTTCGAACAATAACAAAATTAAATACTAAACAAGCAGTTGCATTTACAACAAAAACAGTGGAATCGGGATTTAGTAACGGTTTTGGGACTAACGGTGTAACTATATCTAGGTGCTCTGAAAGTGAACAAGTCAAGGGCGTATGTACTATTTCCAATGAATTTTTCTGCGTAGTAGAAAATATTTTAAAAAACTTTTTTCCTAATACGGAGAAAAGGATTTACTGAAAATTTAAAGGAAATGAGGAAAAATGTCTACTGTTACACGTTAAAATAAATGTTTTTCCTGCTTTCATACTTGAACGTCTGCGAACCTTTCAGCATCTCGCTTAATATAAGACCTACTCTTCAATAATCGGTCCGTATACTGAATTATCTCTGTCGCTCACTTGCTCAAACCATTCAAAGATAGCAGTATCCAAAAGAACATCACTATTTTTCAACAAAACACCTTGCAAAACATTTGCTAGCACTTGACAGTTTGAGATTACAAAACGCTGAAGTGGGCTACGACAGCGCCACTAATTTGAAACTATTCAGAAAAAATTTAAATCAAACATTAGCAAGAAACCTTATAGTAAATAAATAATTTTAAATCGTAGTATAACATTCATGATTACACTAAATTGATATTCACTCCTCATGTTTATTAGAATTTCTCCAATAAAGGCAATAACTTTGAGCTACACACGAGTTCGCGTGTCCGGAGGCACTGTTGTCACGGTCAAAGAGTTACTACACTATCAATAATAATACAGATATATATTTTTTTTTAACTTTCTTTACAATTTAATTAAATTCAATCTAAGAAACAGTTAATTTCTTTAAATAATTGATTATTGTTGTAATATTACAAGTGCATACTTTATAATTATTAACATACCCACGCTTTCCATACATGCGATCTTGTTATCGTGTTTATTTACTGTGCAAACGTGTGTAATCTTCCCACTTGAGAGGCAACTGCGACGCAACGTTGTGAGGCAGTTACCCAGCTAGCCCGTTAAGGTAAAGCCCTTTATCAATACGCTTCTGCTTTTTCACGCTTGATTGACAGCTAACGAACTCCCTTTCTTGTCCCGCAGCACCTCTCCCACTAGACCACGACGCGGCGTCCATTCCCGGAACGGCTGAATCAAGAGTTGAACAAAATAGTTAAGTTTTCAACACAATAATGAGATTTTTAACAAAATCATTAAATTTTGTACAAAATAGTTACATTTTTCAACAAAGCAGTTCACTTTCGAACAAAATAGCTGCTTTTTAAAAAAAATAAATAAATCTTCAAGAAAATAATTAAATCAGTAACAAAATAATTAAATTTTCAACAAATAGTTGTATTTTTAACTAAAATGGTAAATCATAAAAAAAATTAATTTTCAACAAAGCAGTTCAATGTTCATCCAAGTAGTTGGATTTTATATAAAAGGAGATTAATTCTTAACGAACAATATAATAATTAGTGCTTTAACTAAGAAAAGATTTTTTCATGGTAGCCGCGCCGGTAGCAGGTATCAAATGTAAACAATGCAAGTTTCACATTTTGCGTCTCTCTAGTAAGAAAAATACGGTACATGCCCCTTGCTATGTAATCTACTATAATATAAAATTAGACGATTATACGCGCTCAAACTTTAATAATTATTTTCATCATTCACCCAATTTTTAAATAACTATGTATTTGTTAACAGTTTTCGACCAGTTAAATTCTTGCTGAAATTAGATTTTAAAGGAATGTATTCAATAAATCCGTGTAACACAGAATTACTTAATTTAGAATTACTATTATTAACACAGTAAAGGGCCAGATATCATTTTTTGAATATTCAAAGTGAACCACTTAACTAACGTAGTAATAGATTCTAAAACAAATATCAATAATAATTAGCATAATTAAAAATTCAAATACCAAGAATTTGCCGTTGAAAATTTATCCTGCAATTATGAAATGGAGATCTATGAAAATTTATGAAATATATTATGAATGTGGGTGGCATGGTAGTGCAATTGTAGACATGAATATGTCTAGAAAATGAATTGTGGTACCATAAATACAAACAATACATGATCACCAAATTTATAAACAATGCAGCAAAATATATTGTTTCTGCACTTGTAGGCTATGTGATTTAATATTGGAAAAAATTAATTTTTGCACAATGACATTTGCGGGTACCTTAACATAAATTTTTGTAAATCAGGGGATCAATATACTACATCACCAAATTATTAAAACAATAAAAACTATAATTTTATAAAATTATATTCTGATCCGATGCTCGGTTCACAATATAAGAATCATTAAACATGTATTTGCATTAAAATGCTTAAATACGTTTCACGTTATATTTTTTAATTTGAACTTTCTTTTCTTAAAATATGATTTTTTAATGAACATTTACACTAATTTGAAAAAAATAAAAATTTAAGTAGAAAAATAACAGCGTATCAAAATACATTGCATAATAATTTAAACATATCTACATATAATTTTGAAAATTATTTCTAATAGTCATTTTAAGGCCATTATTGTAAATCAGTGAATCAAAAAACATAGCTAAATCATTCAGACATTATTACATCCAATTTTAAAAATTACCTTCAAATTTAAAACTTACTTCAACAAATATAAATCATTAAACAATTACTTGCTTTAACACTTTTGAATAATTTTAAAACACAACAGCGTACGAAAATAAATCGCTTTATAATTAAGGGGTGGCCCATGTAACACCCCAAAAATAAGGGTATATTTTGGGATTTTTTTTTCTAAAATTTGTGTCGTTTATTAAGGCACTTTTGAACTACAAAATAAAATATAACGGCTGTTGCAACAAAAATTTTTATTTTTACCTAAAAATTTGCATGAAATTGTCTAAACAATAATTTTTACCTTTTTTTTTTATTTCAGAGTAGTTCACAAAAAAAATAATTATTACGTCTATATGTTTATGCAAGAAGAACTCAATGGGTCAAATACTTTTTGAGTTATCTTGCCGGCAATGTTGAAAAATTTGAAACCGAGAAAACCGCGTTTTTAAAGATTTACATACTGAAAATTCTTTAAAAAATAATTTTTTTTATTTCTTACAGGGTTTTTTCAATCGGCCATTCCAGCAGCATGCATTAATCCTTCTCCTTCTTCGTGAAGCTGATTTTGATCAAGTGTCCTTTATTGATAAAAATGAGTAATATTAATGCCGAAATCTCCTGTACAAATGAGCAATCTATAATATCCAGTGCTTGCAAATAGAACTGGTTTATAAAAATTATTATTTCAAGTTAAAATTTATTTTATTTATCGCACCTCTCAGTATTAAACCCAAATTTCCAAAAAGATAAAACAATATTCGTAGCTTCAATCGTTTGAGTGGTCGCACTGGTAGCACAGCCCAGCGAATGGTCTCGCTGTAATGACGATATCTCTGAAGCCAGGAGAGACTCCATAATTTTTTTTCTACGTTTGAAAAGTGATTTCATCCTAATTAAACGAAAATTTAATAAAAATATTTTCCGGAAAAATTAAATCAATAATTTGTTTGGACTTTCTTACAGACAAAATTTCACAATTCTATATGGGAACTTTTATAGCTTAAAAATCTATAATTTCATTTCTAATACTTCGAAACTTTAACAAAATTTAAGCATTATTTTCGGAAATGTAGACAATAGAAAAAACTCAATATGTCCTAACTCTTAAAATAAAATTTTGTAAGTCCTTTAGAATCAAAAGTATTTTATATAGCTCTATATTTTCATTATTTTTCATCAAAATCGAACGACCACTTGCAGATTATAATATTCCTGACGTGAACTGGCCCAGTACCCTCTTAAAAAAAATAAGCATTCACATAAAATTTTGAAAAAGTAATTTAGATACTCATTTCAAAAGAGCAAAAACATTTTAAAAACAGATACAATTGTGACAGAAATATGTAGAATATAAATAAATTTTTATTATACGAATTACAGACAATATTCAATTACATTACCTTAAAATAAATGATAAATTTATGTTACTTATAATAGGGAAAAAATTTAAATTTAATTTCATGCAATTTAATATTGTGAAGTAATTATAAAGTCAATATTTAATCAGTGCACAACATAAAACGCATTAAACAATTTTTCTTATTAAAAGATTCAAATTAATTTTCCTTTCTATTTTTTTTTCTTGGAATTTCATTTCTGAAAATTTAAATTATCAATAACCTTTTATACTAATTTTCGGAAAAATTAAAACATAATATTTAGATATTATTTTGAAAATTGAATTGAGATATTCATTTCAGCATTAATCTATAAATTCAAGCATTGAAATATCTTTTACTTAACCTTTTTTTTTAAATTTTTACTTTCATTTCTAAGAGTATGATTTATTAGCAGCCCTTTCTAAAAATTTCAGAAAGAATTAAAAAATATTTATATATAATTTTAAAAATTATATCCAAATATCCATTTCACAACATCAGGCACGTTTAAAAAATTATATATAAAAGAATGGAATAGTAGAATAGTAGAATAGTAGAATAGTAGAATAGGGGTATTTTGAATATGAATAAACCTTTATTATGCAAATTATATCCAATATTGGATTACATAACCTTCCAGTAATTAATCACTTTATGTTACTTAGTTTTATAAAAAATAAATTTTAATTGATTGTAAACGTGTATTTTTGTCAACAGATTTACAAAGCAAAATTAATGAATTGTAAACGTTTTTAATTTTTTTGTTAACATGATTTTAAGTTTGAATACAAGAGAAAATTATTAGCATCACGAAATGGTTTAGAATTTGCAGGTAAAAATACTGTAATGCAATTTTTTGGGAAGAGAAAATTATTGACAGCAAATAATTCTTTTTTTTCGAAGCTGCTGTCAGAATTACTTGCAACTGAAAAAATGAAAAGCGGGTAATTTTGACATCCATCAAATATGAAATTATTAGCTGCGAAAATTTTTTTTATTGTCA
>JAUELO010000128.1:150074-165092 GCA_032357855.1 Amphibolips quercusostensackenii
GGGGGGGGGGGGGTCAAACATAGCTAAAACTTGGTATCAGCCTTTTATGGCTTACTTGCTATTCTTCAATTGAAAAATTGACAAATGTCTTTTTGACATTTTTAAGGAATTGAATTGCTTGTACTTTATTTTAACCAGTTCCTTCAATCCTTTCAACTCTTGGCTTCAAAATTGCCTGATGATAAATTATCTTTATTTTCATTGAAAATATACTTTTACGGTTCAACGTCAATAAATTGTTGACATGTTAGGCTTGGGCATCAAAGTAATTATTTAATTTTTTTAAATCGATTTTTGTTAATAACTGTTTATTGTTTTCTAATTTTATACATAATGCAGTTCAATAAATTATCCAAGCGGCTTAAAATGTAAATATTGACCTCGTACTGGAACATTACCATCTGAATAAAATTGCAACGTGTTTAAAAATTATACAATACAAGATAAATCGCTAATATCATGCACGTGATATCATTACTATATTATTCTTTAAATGAATATTCCAGTTGTAATTTATGATTTAATACATTCAATACCATTTAAAACGCATTCAATTTAAAATTATTAAATTTTGCACCCTTCAAGCTTTTGTTTTCAACAATTTAAATTTGAAATCGTCTTTTGATCATTTAATTAAAAATTTTGTGAGCATCATGTCTTTTACTTTGAAATTGCACAATTTTTTACGATTTAAATTTCATCAGCAACTTTATTTAGATCCATTTTTTAAATCGAAAGTTAAAAATGATTCAAGTGCAAAAGCTTCAAAATAAAAATTGACCAATTTTGAAAAATGTATGCAGCCATTATTATTCAGTTAGGACTGTTTTCAATTTGAAATTATCCAATTATGCTGATTAATGCAATTTTGTGATTTGCGCATTTATTTCAAAATGTACACTCATTGTGTGTTCTTTTTATTAGTAATTTCAATTTTAAAAGCCTCAATTTAAAATTGCTAAAATCTGAACGTCTTCAATTTAAACTTGCTTATTAAGGTCAATTATTTCAATCTAAAATTATTTAATTCTTCATGCTTTCAATCGAAAATTGTTAAATTCAAATGATTTTAATTTTAATTTTAAGTTCTAGCCACCTCAAGCTTCAAATTGCAAAAACATTAAATCTAAATCCAAAATGGTACAATTTTTAATGATTTAAATTGAAAATCGTCTTTTGATATTTGAACGAAACGTTTTTTTGCACTAAATTTAGGCTTTTTCAAATTTTACAGTTTACAACAATTTAAACTTATAACTGAACCATTCTACATCATCATTTTTTAAGCTCGCAATCAAGAATGACTCAAGTTCCAAATTTTTTAATTTGAAACTATCCAGTTATGCTGATTAGAGTCATTATATGATTTTTGCATTTAATTTCAAACTTACAGTCACTTTGTGTCCTTATTATCAGAAAGAAAATTTTTATTTCTTTCTACTAAGCTGTTCCTAGTCAGAATTATATATATTTTGGAAAATTCACAGGCCTAACTAAGAATTATACTCCATCATTCTTCTTTTTTAAATCCATATATAACTTAGAATTATAATTCTTTGGAAAATTATCTGAAACAAATCACATTATCATTCTTCTCGAAAATTCCCTGTTTCAAATTAGAATCATACTTCTTTTTAGAAAATTCCCTGCTCCAAATCAAAATTGTAATTATTTTGGAAAATTCACTGTTTCAACTTGAAATGATCATTTTTCATGAAAATTTGCTGGTCCAACATAGAATTATAGTTCATTATACTTCTTTTTTTAAAATCCAAGTTCCAAGTCAAAAATATAATTATTTTGAATAATTCACCGTTCCAACTCAAAAGTGTAATTTACTCGTAAAATTCACTGTTCCAAGTCGGAATTCCAATTCCTTTCGAAAATGCCATTTCCATTTCAAGTAAAAATTTTAATTCTTTTCGTAAATTCTCTGTTCCAAATCAGAATCATATTTGTTATCAGCGATTCCCCGTTCCAACTCAAAATTGTAATTTATTTGGGAAAATCGCTGTACCAAATCACAAGTATTAATTCGTCTCAAAATTTTCCTCTTCCAAGTAAGAATTATAATTCTGTTGAAGCATTCCTTGTTCAATGTCAAAATTCCCTGTCCCATAATTCTTCTTGAAAATTCCCTGTTCAAAGTAACTTTTTAACTTTCACTCCTATTTCCACTTTTTCAAAGCTCACGTCGCCTGTCTTTTTTTTTTTTAATCGTCACAGCAATGTTTACAAAAAAAACTGAATTTTGGAAAAGTGGAAGTCAAATGAAAGTGAAAATATTACATAACCGCCCTCCAGGACGGCTATTTAAATTTCTTTAAAACATAAAATGAAATTATACAATTATTATTTCAAAAAATATTACAAGATTAGGTGAGATAGAAATTCTATAATATATTAAATACCAATAAAGGGTATACACGGAGAATAACAAAAAAAGGAAAAATTCCAATTTCAGAAAAATATTCGTAATCATCAGTCTTAGTTTAAACACACTGACCTTGACCGGATCACGATGTATCCATATAAACCACGTGTACCCTTCAATTAAATAATTGACATAACGAGCATCTCGCACGTACATCACGTCCATGTCGTTACGAGAAAAGAATTCAAGAAGAGAGTCACGTCTTAGAAGGAAATTCTCGTTGGAAAATACTAATCAGTTGCGATAATTTCCAGGAACTTTAAGGAAAGAATTCTTTTTTTTAATCAAATACAATTTTTATTGTGAACGATATAATATGTAATGTGTTACTTTTCAGCGTGATAGCCTGTCAACGACTGCGAACTTTATTAATAATAAAATTTGCCTTTCTGCAAAATACTACACCATCTTAAGTTTTTGATATTATGCAATTTCCGTACGAAGCATATTTTTTATACGCCGTAAAAAGCTCGATAAAAGTCTAACAGCGACTCGTATACAACTAAGAGGAAACAAGATTTAAAAAAATAAGCTGATTACAACTGTTTATCAGATTTATCACGCCATAAAGAAAATAGGGTGATTTTTTACAAAAGTACACGAAGAATATTTATTTTTAAAACTTTACATAATTAAGTTCGGTGAACTGATGACATTACGGTATTTTATTCAAATTTTACTTTCGGTCATGTTAAATGAAATAGGGTAATATTTGATGTGAAAATATATATTATAAATAAAAATTCATTATAATTCAGTTCGCGATTCAGTAAGAAATAATACAACTAGTGAATAAAGATTACCTGGCAATTGGGTGAAATAAGACGAACTGTTAAGTACATACTGAATCAAAGACAACAAAGTCTACCTCTATAAATATGTGAATTCTACATGCCAATCATGAAAATATCTTGCGCCAGCAAAAAAAAATTCTTCTTACGTCCACATTCTGTGAAAGGTCATCACTACAACACACATATTAACACATATCATACAATTTATAAATATATCGTTGGTGCCTATACACAATTAAACTTCAAAGTTTATAAACTTTAAAAACTTATATTATTTTTAATATAATTTTTCAATAATAGATTAATAATTAAACGCTGCTATTCAATTTCAAATCCTATTCAAATGTTTCATTTTTTAATTTAATACGTGAAAAATTTTGTCATACTTAGCAATATCTGTCTGTGCTCTAGAAATGAGCAATTATAAACCATGTATTCAAAAATAAACAATTTGAAACTGAATTGTTTGAAATAGAAACCCTTGAAACGTAAAAATTTCAGAATGCTAAATTTCAACTTTGAACGTTACAATCTCAATAATTTTATTCAAAAATTTTTTAATTTCAAGTGAAAATTTTTAAATTTTATGTATAAACAAGAATTGAGCGAATATGAATTTGGAACGTCTTTAGATTTAAATCATTCAACTTAACAGGATATATATGTATTTTGAATTCTGAGATTATGGGTAGTGGCCTTCTCAGTATGCAACACCAACAAACTATGTCTCTCGCGGTTCCAGTTCTGTCACTGCACTCCCCGCCATAAACCGAAGTTTCATCGGACTGACGTAATAACTTGACTCTCCATCCTACGACGACTAATTACTTAATTTGGACAGGGTATAGAAAGGGTGTTAGGTAATTTTTGGGATTTAAAAACAAATGATAACGTAAAAAGAATAGTTAGCTTGTACTTAGAAAAAGGCTTGTTTATTACAAATATTTGATTCAGGCATAAAAAGATACACATGTACACCTGGTGTGCAGGAGATAGCTACAGTATAATTGACTTCGTTATTGCGTATAAAATACTAAGAGCAAATGACTTGAACAAATGCTTAGGTGAGGAAACCTAGAAGGCGCTGAGAGACAACGAAGATATATGTGTAGAGTGACCATCGACTATGATCCGGTATGGCATTGTTAGGAGTGCGACTGAAGTGTGTGGTACTGCGGTTGTAGGAAGAATGTCTGGTGATGCGTGGTGTAATGATGAAATCAAAACAGCAAGACAAGAAAAGAAAGCTGCGTTTAAAAAAAAGCTGAACATCACATGCCTTATCGACGAGGAGAGAAATAGATCTGAAAATGATTTTAAAAACAAAAACAGGAAAGTAAAACTACTAATCAAGGAAAGTGAAAATAAAATCAATATAAAATAAAAAAATAAAATGTAAATCGATTTTATAGCAAGCAATAAACAGTTTTATAAATTGACGTTGATCAGTATGAAAGGAAGCAAAAATGTAGAGTTACTCAGCAACTGCAATAATTACAGAGGTATCAGCTTATTAAGTACCGTAAGTGAAATATATTCAAAAATACTTGTTCGTACGGTAATAAAAATAACAGAAGAAAAAATATAAGAAGTCTAAAGTGAATTTATGCCAGAAAGATCATATACAGATCAAATATACAGCTTGAGACAGATAACAGAAAAAAGTTTAAGAACAAAGAGAAAAGTTTCTTGTACATTTGTTGACTTTGAAAAAGCATTTGACAAAGTGGACAGAAGTAATCTTTTGGAAGTCTTGTAAGAGTACGGAGTCAGTGGATGGCTCCTACTAGCATTAAAAACAATGTATGCTAATAGCAAAGAGAGTGGAGGGGAAATGGAAAACTGAGTGACTGTTTCGATACTATGCAAGGTGTTAGACCAGAATGCGTTATGTCTTAATGGCTATTGATCATATTTATGGACTAGTGTCTAAGAATAACCCTCTTCGTCGAACAAGGTGTGGACCTCAGGACAATGAGAGTACGTGTGTTAGCGTTCGAAGATGATAAGATTGTTATGGCAGAGTCAATCAAAGACTTGCAAAGAGTGTTAAGGAAACCGTACGCAAGCATGAAGAACATGGGCCTTGAAATTAACGTAAATAAAATAAAAATTTTGGTGTTTGAAGGAAAGGGTGAGAAAAAAATATGCAACATTGTCCTAAACGGAGAATAGAACAAGTTGATAAGTACGTATATCTTTGTAGCCTATTCACAAATGACGGAAAGATAGATGGAGAGTCAGATAGGCGTATAATTGAGGGTAAGAAAATTATTGGTAGAGCAGGACTCATTATCAAAAGTAAAAATATATTTAGTAAAGCTGAAAGAGCAATAAATATATCTGTATTTATACAGACTATGCTATACGAAAGTGAGACCTGGACCTACCAAGAAAAGGATAAAAGTAAAATGAACCAGATTGGCATATAATTCCTGCGCAAAATGTGCGGTAAAACGCTGATGGACAAAATAAGTAATGAGATAATCCTTAAAGAATGCGGTGTAGAGGAAAGACTAGTTAACATATGTAAAAGAAATTCGTCAAGACGGTTTGGGCATATTAAGGAAATAAAAGATGAACGACTGACATAGCAAGTGTATCAAGGTGAAGTAAATAGCAATGTGCCCAGAGGCAGACCACGGAAAGAATGGTTGCAATGTGTGAATGAGACCCTAATTCGAATAGACATAAGACGCCATAGAAACACATGGGCTTGCATGAGAAAATGCATGGACGTAAAGGAAGCGAGAGAGGTGTGCCAAGACTCAAAGTGTGGCGACAAATAGTTTATGAAAAATGCATGAAGAAGAGTGTCAATAAATTGAATGAAGCCTGCAACAACAGACCTTGGATGCTAATAAGCCTGAGTGGGAAGCTTTACATGGTGACGTGTGGTGATCGCTAGAGAGATTAATCAGCAGAACTGGAATTATAGATTGATCTGGAAAAAAACCCCCTCCTCCACAATAATCCCATGCCTCACCGAATGAGTCATGCTTACCCCGAAAGGATATAGCCTAATGGTCTAATAATAATATCAATGTATTAAAAAACTTTTGAACTTCATAATTCTAATTTTAGAAGAAAGGGAAGAAATTTAAGTATTTATTTTTTTCGAATTGCAAGAGGAACTCTTTTTACATTTTTACTTAGTTGAAGACAGGAAAATTTTTGTATTTCTAACACTTTTATTGAGATAAGAGGGATGAAATTTTGGTTTTAAATATTTTATGAATGGGAAGATGGATAATTTGCAACAATTTTATTGAGTTTAAGCAAAGAATTTTCTATTTTCAAGCTTTTTTTATGAATTAGAAGAGGCTCGTTTCCCTATCATTCATCATTTTTATTAAGTTGGAAGGAGTACAAATTAAGTGCTCAAGTTTTTACAAATTTAAAGAGACCAGTGTTTTCTTTTTAACATAATTATTAGGTGGACGAAGACAAATTCAAGATTTTTGATATTCAAATAAAAGTTAAAACTTTGTTTTCAATTTTCATGAGTTTTCGTATCCAGAATCACCGAGGTATTCCAACGGTCTTCAAGATTACTTCGTTCCGTATAAACGCCAACCCACGACAGCAGAACATTCAAATCAGGTAAAATTATCTGTGTTTCACCAGAACACTTGTGGCCTTGATACTAAGTTTAGCGTAGTTCACAATTTCCCGGATATTAATCACTGCGACCTCATTCCTGTCACTGAGTCTTGGTTGACACCTAGCATCCCGGCCCATAATATTTTCTACGGGAACCCTTCAGATGTTTTTAGGGATGACCGCATTAGTCAAAGAGGGAGTGGAGTGCTTGTAGGGGTGCAACCGGATTCACATGCTACTGATATTAACCTATCACCCATTCGTCAACTTGAGAAAAATATTAACATTGTAGGCCTCAAAATAATAAAGAAATCTGTCCCGCTAATTTCACTTGCAATCTATTGTCCGACCGATGTTACATCTTTGCAGTTTGAACCTTTCTTAATAACCTACAAGACCTCCATGACTTTCAATGCCCTAAAATAGCGATTATTGGCAACTGGAATGAAAAAAAATCATGTCTGTTCCTTAATATTATTAATTTTTTTTAAACAGTGCAAAGTAATGCAGTCTTAAATAGAAATAATTAATGTTTGGACCTTGCTTTCACTAATTTTCAATGTCATGTATCTAAAGCTCTTATACCATTAGTTCCGGAAGATGCTTACAATCCCGCTATATTACTCGATACTACCCTTAAACCTTCATATGGGTACCTGTGTACCGGGCTTGTTAGCGCTATCCCTGAACCGTATCACCCTAGGCTTAATTTGAAGAGAGCTAACTTCTGCGCATTGTACACAAGCTTCGCTAATATTGACTGGTCTTTCTTAAAGCTCACTGATGATGTGGAGGAGGTCTACTCTGCGTTTACTGACGTTTTATTTCAAATCATCAGGGACTGTGTTTCCATATTTAAATTGAAGACCTTACGGTATAATAAATACCCATCTTGTTTCTCCCAATCTCTAATAAATTACATATCCATGAAGGATAACCTTCTGAAAAGGAGTAAGCACGGGTACCTGACTTAATGCATTGATAAGATAAAACTTATCGCGTATAACATTAGCAAATCAATAAAAAAAGATCACCTCTGTTACATCAGTGGCATTGAGAAGGACATAAAAGCCAACCCTAAAGCTTTGTGGAAATGTTTAAACAATAATAACACTAGCAC
The DNA here is from genome assembly GCA_032357855.1 of Amphibolips quercusostensackenii. Classification (NCBI taxonomy): domain Eukaryota; kingdom Metazoa; phylum Arthropoda; class Insecta; order Hymenoptera; family Cynipidae; genus Amphibolips; species Amphibolips quercusostensackenii. The sequence continues at coordinate 158,026 of JAUELO010000128.1, forward strand.
CAGAGAATCAAAAGTTATGTGTTGCAGTTTGACAACATTAAACGTTCCGCTGTCTATTGTAAATGCGTTTGCTGATACGTTTTCTAGTGCGTTTTAAATCTCTAACGTAGTTAAGGAAACCCTGTACGTCGCTTTTGATTTTTATGTTAGAAACTCTTCTTTTGGCAAATAATGATATAGTAACTGCAGCTAAGGCTCTTAAAGCTTCAGAAACGGCAGACGTTGATCAGATCCCTTGTTTGTTTGTCAAATATTGCGATTCTGTATTATCCGAACCACTGACTATGATTTTTTACATCGTCCTCAAAACAGGGTTATTTCGCCTCGCCTGGAAGTCTGCATAGATCGTTCCTATCTTTAAAGCTGGTGATAAGTCTGATATGGCTAATTACCATCCTGTGGCCATAATTTCTAACTTTGCTAAAGTGTTTGAGTTTTCAATAGCCCCCTTAATTTATACAGCAATTAAACCCGTTCTTACTGATGAACAACATGACTGTGTTCAAAAGAGGTCTACGGTCACCAAACTTATGTGTTTTACACAATATATCAATGATTCTCTGCAAAAAGGTTATTAGGTTGACGTAATTTATACCGACTTCTCAAAAGTCTTCGACAGAATCGATAACACAATTCTTAAATCGGAAATGCATAATATGGATATCCCAAATAACGTAACGCAGTTACTCATTAATTATTTATTGACTAGGTCTAACCGTGTGATGCAATTATCGAAAACTTTTCATTCCACGTCAGGGGTTCCTCAAGGCTCAGTCCTGGTTCGCCGATTTTTAATATCTATGTAAGCGACATTGAATCGATCATCAAATCCAATATTCCTAAATATGCAGATGCTGTGAAACTTTTTAGAACTATAATGAGACGAGTAGACTATGATGTACTGGAGTCCGATCTAGATAGCCTCTTCCAGTGGTATAATGACAATAAATTGCCTTTAAATATTGAAAAATGTTGCGACATGAATTTGCCAAGGTCGGACAGACCAGTTTTTCATGATTGAAAGATTGACATTATCCTGCTGGAATGAGTTTTCTCCATCCGTGATCTTGGTCTATTATACGACCTTAAACTTCTTTATACAGATCAGATTCAATCCATGGTATCCTCTGCCTCGAGAACGCTAAGGTTTATAATTTGATCTACCAAACATTTTAGCGACATTTTCGCTATTACCATGCTCTATAATGCTATGGTAAGATCAAGGCTCGAATATTGCTCTATAATCTGGAACCCGATACATGCAAACTACGCCAATCAGGTAGAGTGTTCAAAAAAGTTTCATTAAATATATTACTTTCAAACGTGACAGAACCTACCCCCCTCGAGGTTCGGGCTACCAAGCAATGTGTACGAGTTTTAATTTTCTAACACTGGGTCAGCGGACGTAGTTTAGCCACATGTTTACATATGATTAAAATTTTACGACCTGAAGTAGACGTACTGGCTTTTTACAACAAATATTTCTTAAGGTTCCTCGATATGCTACTCGTCAATATGTTCCTTTCTATACACCTATACCCAAAAATGATATAGGTCACAGGGCACCTATTTATTATATGAGTTCTAACATAAATAGACTTGTTACTAGCAGCTCATCGAATAATTTTTAACTTTTTTTCTGTGACGAAACCAGATTTTTTAAGATGCGTTAACACATACGTAACTCAGATAAAAATGCGCTGTAATGCTTTTCGCTTACTTATTATTGTATATCCTGTTTGAAAGCGACGATCCTATACTACACGACAGTTAAACATTGATTAATTTTAATAAACTTAATTACTTGATTAAATTTTTAAACTCTTATATATTTTTATTTTTGTTTTGTCTTAACACCTGAAATTCACATATGTAATTACCGCTGCTATTGCACTGTATACCCATAGAATTAGTTTTATCAGGCATTTATATATCTCGTTATCATGTTACCCTTTGAATGACCTAATTAGGTCGCGGGGACTGTAATTGTAAATAAATAAATAAATAAATTTAGAGTTTGAATATATTTCAGCAACTGGACTGAATTTGTTTACGGAATCAACAAAAAATGTCTTGACACTTTCCTATAATACTTTGGGTAATTTACAAAAATTATTATTCATTTAAACAATTTGCATTAACAAATTCAGAATTGGACTATTTTTCAGCAGATAGGCTGAATTTGTCGACGGAATCAACAAATAATTTCCGGACTCTTTCTGCGATACCTTGCACATTTACAAGAATTATTAATTATTTAAACAATTTTCATTGAAGAAATTAAGATTTTCAGTATTTTTCAGCGAATATGCTGAATTTGTTTACGCAATCAACAAATAATGTCTTGACTCTTTACTGTGATTCTTTGCATATGTACAAGAATTATTAATAATTTAAACAATTTTCATTGAAGGAATAAGAATTTTCGGTATTTTTCAGCGAATAGGCTGAATTTGTTTACGGAATTAACAAATATCGTCTTGACTCTTTTCTGCGATACTTTGCACATTTACAAGAATTATTGAGTATTTAAACAATTTTCATAAACAAATTCGAAGTCGAAGATTTTTCAGCTCATAGGTTGAATTTGTTTACGGAATAAAAAAAAATTTTCAGTGAAAAGCCTGAACTTGTTTAACGAATCTACGTATAATGTCTTGACTCTCTCCCACGATACTTTTCACATTCACAAAAATTATTAAGAATTTAAACAATTTTCATAAAAAAATTCTCAGACGATTTTTCAGCTCATAGGCTGAATTTATTTATGGAATCAACCAATAATTTCTGGACTCTTCCTGCGATACTTTGCACATTTGCAAGAATTATTAATTACTTACACAATTTTCATTAACAAATTCTAAGTTTTAGGATTTTTCAGCTTGTAGGTTGAATTTGTTGAAGGAATCAACAAATATTGTCTTTACTTTTTTCTAAAATATTTTGCAAATTAACAAAAATGATTGATTACTCAAACAATTTTTATAAGCAAATTTAGAGCTTGACTCTTTTCAGCCAATAGCCTGAACTTATTTCAGGAATCCACAAATAATGTCTTGACTCTTTCCCACGATAACTTACACATTTACAAGAAATATTAATTATTTTGACAATTTTCATAAACAAATTCAGAGTTTGACTATTTTTCAGCGAATAGGCTGAATTTTTTTACGGAATCAAAAAATAATATCTTGACTCTTTCTTGCGGTACTTTGCACATTTACAAGAATTATTAATTATTTAAACAATTTTCATTTTTTAAATTCAGATTTTCACTATTTTTCAACTCATAAGCTGCATTTGTTTACTGAATCAACAAATAATTTCTGGACTCTTTCTGCGATACTTTGCACATCCACAATAATTATTAAATATTTAAACAATTTTCATAAACAAATTCAGATTTTCACTATTTTCCAAGTCATAAGCTGAATTTGTTTACTGAATCAACAAATAATTTCTGGACTCTTCCTGCGATACTTTGCACATCAACAATGATTATTAAATATTCAAACAATTTTCATAACCAAATTCAGAGTTTGACTATTTTTCATCGAATCGGCTGAATTTGTTTACGGAATCAACAAATAATGTAACGACTCTTCATGCGATACTTTACACATTTACAAGAATTATTAATTATTTAAACAACTTTCACAAACAAATTCAGAGTTTGACTATTTTTCAGCGAATAGGCTGAATTTATTTACTGAATCAACAAACAATGTCTTGACTCTTTTCTAAGATACATTGCACATTTATAAGAATTATTAATTATTAAAACAATTTTCATGAACAAATTCCGAGTTTGACGATTTTTCAACTTATAGGCTAAATTTGTTCACGGAATCAACAAATAATCTCTTAATTCTATCCTGCGATACTTTGCACATTTATAAAAATTATTAATTATTTAAACAATTTTCATAAACAAATTCAGAGTTTGTGTATTTTTCAACGAATAGGCTGAATTTGTTTACGGAATCAACAAATAATGTCATGACTCTTTCTGCGATACTTTACACATTTACAAGAATTATTAATTATTTAAACAACTTTCTTAAACAAATTCTGAGTTTCACGATTTTTCAGCTTATAGGCTGAATTTATTTACTAAATCAACAAATAATTTCTCGACTACTCCCGCGATACTTTGCACATTTATAAGAATTATTAATCATTTAAACAATTTTCATAAAGAAATTCTGAATGTGAATATTTTTCAGCAAATAGGCTGAATTTGTTTACGGAATCAAAAAATAATATCTTGAATCTTTCCTGCAATACTTTGCACATTTACAAGAATTATTAATTATTTAAACAATTTTTAGAAGCAAATTCAGAGTTTGACTCTTTTTAGCGAATTAGCTGAATTTGTTTACAGAATCAACAAATAATGTCTTGAGTTTTTCCTACGATACTTTGCACATTTCCAAGTATTAATAATTATTTAAACTATTTTCATAAAGATATTCTGAATTTGACTGTTTTTCAGCGAATGGTCTGAAATTGTTCACGGAATCAACAAATAATGTATTGACTCTTTACTGCGATATCCTGCGCATTTACAAGAATTATTAATTATTTAAAAAAATGTCATAAACAAATACAGAGTTTCACTATTTTTCAGCGAATGGACTGAAATTGTTGATGGAATCAACAAATAATGTATTGACTCTTTCCTGCAATACTTTGTACATTTACAAGAATTATTATTTATTTAAACAATTTTTATAAGCAAAGTCAGAGTTTGACTCTTTTCAGCGAATTAGCTGAATTTGTTTACAGGATCAACAAATAAATTCTTGACTTTTTCCTACGATACTTTGCACATTTCCAAGTATTAATAATTATTTAAACAATTTGCATAAGGAATTTTTAACTTGACTATTTTTCAGCGAATGGACTGAAATTGTTCACGGAATCAACAAATAATGTCTTGACTCTTTCCTGCTATACCCTGCGCATTCACAAGAATTATTAATTATTTTAAAAAATTACATAAACAAATACAGAGTTTCACTATTTTTCAGCGGATGCACTGAAATTTTTGACGGAATCAACAAATAATGTATTGACTCTTTCCTGTGATTCTTTGCACATTTCCAAGTATTATTAATTATTTAAACAGTTTTCACAAAGAAATTCTGAATTTAACTATTTTTCATTGAATAGGCTGAATTTGTTTACGGAATCAAAAAATATTGTCGTGACTCTTTCCTACGATACTTTGTACATTTACAAGAAATATTGATTATTTAAAGAATTTTCACAAACAAATTCTAAGTTAGACTATTTTTGAACGAATAGACTGAATTTGTTTACAGAATTAACAAATATTGTCTTGACATTTCGTGCAATACTTTGCACATGTACAAGAATTATTAATTATTTACACATTTTTCATAAAATTATTCAGATTTGATTATTTTTCAGCCAATAGGCTGAATTTGTTCACGGACTCAAAAAATAATTTTTTAACCCTTCATGCGATACTTTGCACATTTCCAAGTATTATTAATTATTTAAACAATTTTCCTACAGAAATTCTGATGTTGACTATTTTTGAGCGAAAAGGCTTAATTCGTTTACAGAATCGACAAATATTTTCTTGCCTCTTTTGTCCAATACTTTGCAGATTTACAAGAAATATTAATTATTTAAAAAAATTTCATTGAACAAATCCAAATTTTCACTATTTTTCAGCGAAAAGGCTAAACTTGTTTAAGGAATCTACAAATAATGTCTGAACTCTTTCCTACGATACTTTGCACATTTACAAGAATTTTTAATTATTCAAACAATTTTTATAAGGAAATGCAGAGTTTGACTATTTTTCAGAAAATAGGCGGAATTTGTTTACGGAATCAACAAATAATGTCTTAACTCTTTCGTGCAATACTTTGCAGATTTACAAGAATTAATAATTATTTGAATAATTTTCATAAACAAATGCGGATTTGCCGATTTTTCAGCGAATAGGCTGAATTTTTTTACAGAATAAACAAATAATATCTTGACTCTTTCCTGCGATTCTTTGCACATTTACAAGAATTATTAATAATTTAAACAATTTTCACTGAAGGAATACAGATTTTCATTATTTTTCATAGAATAGGAATTTGTTTACGGAATCAAAAAAAAATGTCTTAAGTCTTTCGCGCGATACTTTGCACATTTAAAAGAATTATTAATTATTTAAACAATTTTTATAAGCAAATTCAAAGTTTGACTCTTTTCATCGAATAGGCTGAATTTGCTTACGGAATCAACAAATATTGTCGTGACTATTTCCGACAATACTTTGCAAATTTAGAAAAATTATTAATTATTTGAATAATTTTCATAAGCAAATTTGGGGTTTGACTATTTTTAAACAAATAGGCTGAATTTGTTTACGGATAAAACAAATAATGTCTTAACGCTTTCGTGCGATACGTTGCACATTTACAAAAATTATTAATTATTTAAACAATTTTCATAAACAAGTTCAGAATTTGACTATTTTTCAGCGAACAGGCTGAATTTGTTTACGGAATCAACAAATATTGTCTTTACTCTTTCCTGCGATACTTTGCAAATTTACAAGAATGATTATCAAAAAAAAATTTCAGGGAAAAATTCACATTTTGACTAGTTTGCAGCGAATAGGCGGAATTTGTTTACGGAATCAACCAATAGTTTCTTGACACTTTCTTGTGCCAGTTTGCACACTTCTGAGTATTATTAATTATTTAAACGAATTTTCATGAAGAAATTCTGAGTTTTACTATTTTTCAGCGAGTGGACTTGATTTGTTTACGAAATCAGCAAATATTGTCTTGACTCTATCCTACGATACTTTGGAAATTTACAAGAATTATTGATTATTTAAACATTTACAGAAAAAAATTCAGATTTTGACTATTTTGCAGCGGATTGGCGGAATTTGTGTACGGAATCAACAAATAATGTCTTGACTCTTTTCTACAATACTTTGCAAATTTACAAGAATTATTGATTACTCATACAATTTTCAGGAAAAAATTCAGATTTTGACTATTTTTCAGCGAATAGGCTGAATTTAT
>JAUELO010000128.1:207434-225460 GCA_032357855.1 Amphibolips quercusostensackenii
TATAATTTTGACAATTTCAGATTAAAAATTATGCAAGTTCTAACTTTGTACAATCAAAAATTCCTAAATTTTTATGATTGCAAATTAAAATTTGTTCAATTTGGAAGATTTTAAATTTTAAGCTCTTGAATCTTGAACAAACTTGAGAATTTCTTTAATATATTATTTTAATTCAATAAATTTCAATTTTAAATCTTCACAATGAAATATCTTTTTATTTTTAGTCTTCAAAATTAAACTTTTTCAAAAAAAGAATTCAATATTGCATCACTTTCTATCATAAATATTAAAACTTTGAAAAGTCTTGAATTAGAAATCTGAACATTTGAAAAAATTCCTATCATAAGTTTTAAAATTAAACTATTTTTTTATAAAATCTTCAAAATTACATGATGTTCAACCATGAACCTTCTGAGTAACTGAATTTTCAATTGCAAACTTTAGAAATTGGAGAATTTAAAATTGCTAATCGTTAAAATTGACGAATTTTTAATTGTACATGTTCAAAATGGAATAATTTACAACTCTACATATATTTCCTAAATTCTACAATTTGCGATTGCATCTTTTAAAAATTGTAGAAATTAAATTCTTAATCTCTAAAATTAAAGACTTGAAGAGATTTTTCATTTTGAAAATTGAAAATTAAAAATGATGCAAGTTTCGACTTTACGATGAAAAATTCTGTAATTTTGATTACTTACATTTCAAATTTTTTCAATTTAATAGATTTAGAATTAAAAACTCTTGAAATAATTTAATAATTTGTATTTACGCATTATAATAATTGAATGAATTTCAATTTTAAATCTTTAAAATAAAATATGTTTCGATTTCAAATTTTCAAAAATTGTTAAAATTAAAGAATTTTTTTTTGCAACTCTTCAAAATTGAACTATTGAAATAAATGTTCGAAATTACATGCACCTTCGAAATGTAAATCTTGAAAATTAAATAATTTGCAATTCTACATGTATTTGTAGAGTTCCAGAATTTTAAGTTGAAACTCTCAAAAATTGTAGAATTTTGAATTCTAAATCTTTAAAATTATAGACATAAAAAGTTATTAATTTTAAAAAAGTATGATTAAAGATTATGCACTTTTGATGATATAAATTTGAAATTTCCTTAATTTTTAAGATTTAGTATTGAGAATTCTTGACAAAATTACAAAAAATTTATTTATTAAATCTTCAATATTAAATCAATCACCAAAGGATGTGGTTGGGTTCAACAAATATTTTGTTATCCGAATAATAACCATATTCTATAGTTGGAGCAACAACAATTTTTTTGATGTAAGCAAGTCGTTGTTTTTATATTAACAACTAAAATATTAAAAATGTATAAATTTTTAAGTTTGAATCTTCATAATTGAGCTATTTCAAAATAGCATTGAAAGTTTAACCATTTTCTATTATACACATTAAATATAGAAGAGACTTCGGTTGCAAACATTTAAAATTGAAAATTTTTTTACTGTAAATATTTGAAATGTAACCATTCCAAAAAAGTTTAAAATTACATGTACCTATAAAGTTAAATCTTAAATATGCAATCATTTGCAATTCTACATCAATTTTCGAAATTCTATAATTTTCAATTGTATCTCTTTAGAATTGTAGAGCTTTAAATTCTAAATGTTAAAAATGAAAGACTTGAAAAGTTTTTAATTTTTTACATTCACAATAAAAATTATGCAATTTGTAAAGTTTCAAATTTAATATATTGTAATTTTGATTATTCACATTCAAAATGTTTTCAATTTGGAAGATTTAGAATAAAAAACTCTTGACGAGATTGAAGAATGTGTATTTATACATCTTTAAAATTTAAATTAAATATTCTTCAATTAAAAATTTTTAAAATTAAACTATTTTAGAACAGGCATAACAAATTATATAATTTTCTATTATGTTCATTAAATATTAAACAGTCTTTAGTTGAAAACCTTAACAATTAAATAGTATTCTATTGTAAATCCTTAAAATTAAACTACATATTTTTAAAAAAACGTTCAAAATGACATCATTTTAAAAAATAAACATTCCGAATCAATGAATCTTCAATAGTAAGTTTTACAAATTTTAAAATTTTAAATTGCAAATCGTTCAAATTTAAAAAATTTTTAATTGTAAATCTTTAAAATTGAACTTTTCAAAAAAACGTTCGAAATTACATATACTTTCAAATTATAAATCTTGAAAATAAAATAATTTTTGAATTATTTAAAAAAAATAAGAATTTTTAGTTGTAACTCTTTAAAATTGTGGAACTTTGAATACTAAACCTTTAGAATTTATAAGTTTTCAATTTTGAAAATTGAAAATATTAAAAATTATGCAAGTTTTCAGTTTTATAGCTCAAAATGTTGCAATTTTGATGGCTTACATTTGAAATTTTTCTAATTTGGAAGATTTAGAGTTGAAAACTCTTTACGCTTGACAATAATTAAAAACTTTTTTTATCTAACTGTAAAATTGAATAAAATTCCATTTGAAATCCAAAAATTTACATTTTTAGATCCTTTATCACGTATTAAATTATCTATTTTCAATTTAGGATACCTGTCTTCATAAAATTGAGACCATTTTTAAATTTTCAATTTCCCATATTAAATCAGCCAACTCGAATTTTGATATTCTATATTAAATTCGGATTCAGGGGATCAAAAACTATATGTAGAATAATCTTTTTCATGGAAATCGGATTACTGATTCAGTTTTTTAAAAATAACCAAAAATTTTTTTTGCAATAGCTTCAAAAAACTTTAGAGAACGAGAATGTAAATTTTTTAGAATCAGTATTATTAGTTCGAATGTAGATAAATGCACTCATTTAGTACGACGGCTTCCATCCGAGTACAACCGAGCAAGACGCTGCCTAACTTCAGTAATCAAAAGAGAAGCCTCAAACAACTCCATATATCCAAGCAGACTAAATTGTGTTATTAATTAAGTCGTATTTACTTGTATCAAACTTTCAGTACAAATAGCCGCATATTTTCTGTAAGTCTTTGACGCTCTGTTGTTTTTACGTTAAAGTTTAAAAACGATTTTGGGCGCCAATTGATGTAAATTAGGCTATTACCAGTTTTCGCTTATTTGTATAAAATAAGTTTTCTTCAAACATATTGAAAAATATTGATCTGAGATAAAAATGTTGTTCATAAAACTTGCAGATCTAATCGAAACACATATTTTCGTATTTAGGCTTTTTCCATAAAATTAGTATTTCAAGAAACATGATAAAAAATGAATACTCATATATTCTTAATATAATATAATATTAAGGCTAGACCCTGAAAATACGGGAGAGCATAAAAATACTATATAATATAAATAAAAATATAAATACGATACTAGACATAAAAATACAATTGGTCCTAATTTTTAAAAAACTTGTTTTTTTGGTCCCCTGAAAAGGGGTTTGGTATCATCTTTCTGATTATGTTTTAACTGATTTCTTCTCCCTTTTGAATGATCATAGTTTAGAATTATTTAAACTTAAGAAAATTCAATAAGTTAACAATTAAAAAATAAATATAATTTTGTCTTATTCTTCATTGAAAATATTAATTTTATAGAAAAAATGTACAGACAAAAAATATGTGTTGCAATGAGACCTACAACTTTAATGCATAGCAGATCAATCATAACATCTTAGATCAATATTTGACGAGATTTTTAAAAACCACCACCTAAAAAAAGTAAAAATTGTCGAAAACTTCATTTTTAATCATTTTATTTGAAAATACTTTCAGGACTTTCAACTGTGAGGCAAAAGGGACCTCTAGGGCAAGTATCAAGACAATATTCGTAGGTGACCTTTCCCGAAATATACCCAACTTATCTTCTTACTTCCTAAATTCATTTGGATGAAGTGAAAATGCAGAAATTATTCTTCTACAGAAAAATTTAATTAAAAATTCTTTTTTTAAGCAAACAGTTTAAGATAATTATTCATCTATAGTTTAGTGACCTACAGGACCTCCTCACATACTTAATTTTCACCACTCAAAATAGAAAAATTTTAAATTGTAATCACTTAAAATTAAATTATTCTTCAAAAATAGTTCGAAATAAAGAGAAATTTTAAATAGGCATATTAAGTATGAAAAGTTTAAATTTGAAAACTTGAAATCTGAAAGGAATCCGAACTTCATTAAAATTAAAACTGTAGCCACAAAAATCGTTTTATACTCAAACCCTTAAAAATTTTAATAATCTTAAGTAAATTTAAATTGCCAAAAATAAACTGATTTTAAATGGTTAATGATTATTTTCAAATAAACACACTTTTAATTTTAACCATTCAAAATAAAAAAAATGATTCAATCACTAAGTTATCGATTTCAAATAGTTCAATTGTTATTTGATTTTAGTTGATTAATTATTATTTCGAAATAGAAAAAACAACAATTTTTAACTAAGTATGGTATAACTAAAAACGGTTTATTTATTTTTAATCTTCTACTAAAAGTCTCAATGCCTGGTGACGATTTTGTACGATTAAAATAAAAACAAAAAATTTAGAATATTTGAATATAAAATTATTATGTTTGAACTAAATAAAATTGAAAGCAAGCAATCCAGAAGATTTAAATTTAGTATTATTTAATTGAAAACTGACTGTCAAGTCTTTTCATATTAAATTTTTCAATTTTGTAAGATTTAATTGTGAACTTATCCTGATATTTTTAATATTTTCAATTTAATACCAAAAAATTGTGAAATTTGAAATTCAAAACATCCCAAATAAAGGAATTTCATATCAAAGATTTTCAAATTCATGCTTTGAAAGCAAAAACACTGTAGTTTTGAAGGCCTTAAAACTAAACTGTTTTAAAATTGCACATTCAAAACTAAAATGGTAAAAAATGTGATTTTTTTCAGAAAAAAAAAATATATTGTCATTTTCACATTTCAAAACTTAAGAACTTCAAATATTGCAAACCTTTCAAGTTTAAATATATTAATTTACAAGAAAATTATACGTTTCCTAATTGAAAGCTTTCGAAATTAATGAATTTCAGCCTGAATTTTTAAAATTAAAAAAATTTCAAACTTTGTTTTAAAATTTACTATAAGTTGCTGAAAATAATTAATTTATAAGTTCTGCTTCAGGATTTTGAAAATTCAATTAGTTTAATTCAAGAGCCATAGAATACGAATAAAAAATTACTTCGTAGATATTATCCTCAGAAGTCTGTTTTATAGGGTCACAAAAAAAACCCCAAAAGTGAAAAATTTTTTTTAGTGAGTTTTTGGCGCTGATCATAATTCTTTTGCGAGTTTTTAAACACAAATTGTTTGAAATGCACAAAGTGTTACTTTCTACTAATAATTATATATTTAAATACGTTTTTTGAACAATTTATCATTGCTTACGGCAATTTTCTCTTAAAATAGAACTAAAAAATCGCAGTTTTTTAAAAATATTTTAACTTATATTAAACTTTTTAGTTAAAGCAAGGACATAATCATTCAAATTTAACTGAAGTATTCATTCAAACCATGCATTGTTATTTATAACAATATTTTCTTAGAATAATGCTAGAGAGGTACCGTTGTTTCTTAAATTTTCCACTTTCTGTCAATTTTTTAATTAAAGTAGGGTAATAATTCATTCAAGTTCAGAAAATCATTCTTTAAACAATTTATTATTATTTAATAATATTAGAGAGTTGCATTTTTTTAATTTTCAACAGTTTGTCCATTTTTTACTTAAAGTGAGGTAATAATTAATTAAATTCAACAAACATAATTGTTCAAACAAGTAATTGTGTATAACTATCTTCTCGTATGGTAATGTTAGATAGTTGCGGTTTTTTCAGAAATTTTCGACTTCTTGGCAACTTTTTACTCAGAGCGAGGTGACAATTGATGCAATGTGGCCAAAATTATTGATAAAACAATTTATTATTTTCCATAATTATCTTCTTTTAGATTAATAGCAGAAAGTTGTGGATTTTTCGGAAATTTTTAGGTTTTCTTTGAATTTTGGTTGGGAACGAATAATAAATATTAATATTATTATTAATATTAATATTAATATTAATTTAAACAAAAAGGTTTTTACTAACTTCTTTAAGAAAAATTTACATTTAATATGATCCATATAGAAAATTTGAAGAATATTACAAGTATCTGAATTATTTTAGAAAAATATGTATATTTACAAAATAGAACCAGATTATTAAAAAAATAATTTTCTCAAATGTTTATTCATTATTTGTTCATAATTAAAAACCTAAAGCAAAAAGTTAAAAATTTTGAAAGGAAACCACAACTTTCTAGAAATTTGCAAAAAAAATATTTATAAATGATGATAAGTTTCTTAACAATAATTTTTTTTAATTTGCATTTTTAATTATACTTTACTAAGTGAAAAGTCAAAAAAAAATTTACCGCAATTATCTAGCAAAAATATACAAGAAGATAATTATAAACAATAATTATTTGTTATTTAACTATAATTTTGTCAAATTACATCTATTCGCAAATATCTAGCATTAATATAGGAAAAGATAGATATTAACAATTATTTTTGCTAAATTGCATTGGATCACTCCACTCGAAGTGAAAAGTGGACAAAACGTTGAAAATTGTAGAAAAAAACGCAACTTTCTAACATTATTAAAAGGGAACATTATCAAAAATAATGATAAATTGTTTAAGCAATTATTTTGCTGACTTGAGTAAATCATTACGTTACTCTTATTGAGAAGTGTCCAAAAAGAGTAAGACTTAGAAAAACAAGCAATAGGTCTCTTTCAACTGTACCGGTCACATATATTATAATCTAATATATATATATTTTTTCCACCGTCATCACGAAACTAATTAAATTCCTGTTAAAAGTTGCAATCACAGTCTCAAAAATTAAGTACAAGTTTTTTTACTGTATGTTTAAAAGAATTAAAAGTTGAAAATTAAAAATTGCTATATCAAAAAGATCATTTTTTTACAAAAATCTCTCATAAGGACAAAAAAAAGAAAATCACTTGTGAATATATTTGAATTATTTAATTTGTTAAACAAATAACACTATGAAAAATTACGTGGTGCAGTATTAAAGTCACAACGTCAACTAACATTGGTTTCCAACACGAGATCTCTCAAAGCATTGCCAGATTTTTGAAAACACTCCATCCCACCCTTTAGAGTGAAAAAACCATTTAACTAAGGTCTTCCTTTTTTATACATAACTTTTAGTCTGCTAGAAAAAGTGACTACAATTTTTAACAAGCCCATGAAACTAACCCAATCATCGTAAAATGCACATTTAAAAAAAAATCACAGATTTAAAAAAAACAAGAGCATTATAAATCTTTTGAAAAAAAATATCATCAGCTACACAGAAATGAACACGAGAACAAGATATAAACTGTAATCTGAAAATGAAATAAAAAAAGTGAAAAATTAGAAAAAATTCAGCGTCAAAATTTCTAATGAATAAGTTATTAAAAAGTTACTCGTTGGGACATGACAAAAAATACGCAATACATTTTTTTTCGTAATATGGCATCTTCCTCAGAATACCTTTGATTATAGGCAACAAGGGTATAGCAAACTTATTTTTGATAAGTATCTAGGTAATTTTTAAATTTGAAAAATATGTACATCCTATTTAGCAAACTCGTTTTAAAGAAATTAATACCAGGATAGCATTTTAAATATATTATAACATATAAACCATTGTAAGAACTTGTGAATAACCTGAAAATATGTGAATTATGAATATTGAGGAAAATAGATGATGGTGCCTAAACTTATTTTTGATAAGTATCTAGGTGACTTTTAATTTTGAAAAATATGTGCATCCCATTTGCAACTTAATTTTTTGATTAGTACCAGGATGACATTTTGAATAGTTTATGATATAAACAATTCACATCAAGCAATTCACTTGTCTCAAACGTTGTGGATCTTGCGGAAACTCTGAATATCATTTTTTTAAACGCATTTTTTGTACAGTCGAACAAATTTTGGGACGATATGCATGAAAATTGTAAGAAAAATCATCCAATTTATTTTTGGACCACCCTTTTATATAGAGTTTCTCTTTTATCTTGATACAACGAAATATCTCAAAACATATGCATCCAACAAAAAAAATGAACGTTATAAAAACTTTTTGTTTTCGAGGGGGAAGAGCGATCCCGCAAATATGTACCCCACACCCCGCCTCCTGGGGGTGGGAGGAAGTAACTTCAAAATTTCAAATGGAAACCTATATTTTTTATTGCAGATTTAGATTATCCATTAAGAAATACGTCAGTTTTATTAGAAATTTTTTTTTGAAATTAAAATTT
Source organism: Amphibolips quercusostensackenii (assembly GCA_032357855.1). Taxonomy (NCBI): domain Eukaryota; kingdom Metazoa; phylum Arthropoda; class Insecta; order Hymenoptera; family Cynipidae; genus Amphibolips; species Amphibolips quercusostensackenii. Next base: position 215,752 of record JAUELO010000128.1, read on the forward strand.
TGTTCTCCCATTTAAAATTCTAAAGTTACATTTTCTTCCCCCACAGAGGAAGAGGTGTGCGGTGAATTTTTTTGGAATCGCTTTTTACCCTTGAAAACAATAATTTTTTATTTCAGACATTTTTTGCGCTGGATGGGCATTTCTTGAGATATTTTGATGTCTCAAGATAAAAGGAACACCCTGTATAATAATAATTATTACAATTTTTTCAGCGCATTATCATGAGTTTCTTGGGGGGAAAAGTGATTACGAAAATTTACAATTAAAAATATTTTTCTTGGTTTTCATGAGGTCTTATGCGTTCTGCAGATTGCATTAGATCATTAGAAGAGTAACTAGGAACGTGAAGGGGCTTGAATAGAGTTTGAAAATGAGCAAAGAAGTGTGGCATTGTGATGCAAAAGAGAAACAAAGTTGAAAAAGAGAGAGAGAAAAAGGTAAAAAGAAAGGGAGGAAAAGGAAATTCAGAAAGCAACAATCCAAAAGGAACGGGGAAATAATTGCAAGTTCCGTCAACGGAGAGCTTCGAGCGTTTTACTCCCACGTGTGAGGAGAGAGGAGTAAAAAATATATAGAAACGTATGCAAATGAGCGAGAGAGAAAAGATTATCAAAATGCCCTGGACGCACGAAACTGTTCGAGAGAGAGGGTGAGATCCAATTAAAAATATTACGCATTACCCACCACATCGCTAAAATGTATTTACTGTTTAAAAGCAAGAGACAGAGGGGTACTCGTTCACCCTTCTTTCTCTCTGAATATTTTTCCCTTTCTGGATCTAGTCCCTCCTCTCAATCATAAAATATATTTTGCATAATTAGTATTGAATTAATATTTTGAGAACTCTAATTATTATTTGAAAGATGTTATGACCATTTGAAAATGTTAAGGTTCGAGATTTTAAAATTTGGGTTAATATGAATTTTGCTTGGATCAGCGATCAGCCAAGAGTCATAACTTCGAAGAGGAAGGCAAATACAGCGTTCAGTATGGAGGGGGCAAAATGAACAATCTAAATTTGGTAAACATATTCTACCAGAATACACGAAGCCTTAACACAAAAACACATCAAGTAAAATGATTTCCGGACATATTTCTGTGTAACATTTTGGCTCTTGTTAAACTTGGTTCAAATCTTGCGTAAAGTCCTCAGAGCTTTTTGAGAGTTCTTTTTGCAATCAATAGGCAATTCAAGACCTATGAAATAGATCTAGATTTGATTAGACAATAGTTTCTATCGGTTAACATTGTAGCAGCCAAAGTGATCACAAATCAGGGTTCGGTTATCACTATAAACATTTGTACGCCACCAGCTATGAAATTAGATGATTTTGCAAATTTCCTGCTATCTCTCGAAGACTAGTTTATATTTTATGATGCGCGTTTGATTATACTGGGTAATTTTAATACTCGACACTTTAATTTAGCAAGTGACGGCCTTATGAAGGACCATAAGACTGACCACTTTGATTCTTTTATAATATCTCTGCAATCAAATCAATTTAATAGAATTATCAATCAAAGTTCGGATGTTCTGTTCGGACTTCGTGTTCATAAATCTTGTTCATTGCCATGTGTTGAAGACTGACCCGTTAGTAAGTGAAGATTTATATCATCCAGCAATCTCGATTAGTGTAAAATGAAAATTATCAAATCATGGGCAAGTTGATTTTGCAGCTAAGAATTAATAAGAGGCATTATAATTTTAGGATAGCAAATAGGGCCCAAATTTCATTAGCAATATCTAGCATTGACTGGAATGAGCTTTATGAATTTAGTAATGTATATGGCGCATGTGATTGCTTATATTCGAAACTCTATAATGAAATTAATATGGTTGTGCCTAGATTTTTTCCTCATAGTTTCCCAAGCAAATTCCCAGCTTGGTATTCGCAAGAATTGATAATAAAAATTGAATTTAAGAAAAAAATTAAGACTAAAATTAAAGAATCAAGTTACTAATTACCTACATAAATCATGCAATGACATAAGACCTGAAATAAAACAGCTAATAAAAAGAGATTATATTATTTATACGAGGAATTCTGAAAATGCATTAAGGAAAGATCCAAAAAAATTTTCGGAATTTTGTGTCAACCTAAAAATGAATCAAGGCTGCCTGGAATAATGCACATACACGATCGAAAAATGGATGATCCTAAAGAAACTGCTGACGCCTTTGCTGAGAACTTTTATAGTGTTTATGCTGCATGTTATAGATCTGGGAACAAATTGAATTTTTCATCTAAAGAATGTATGGGTTACAAATTTAAAATTGATGCAGTAGACATAAAACTTGCATTGTAAAAATTTTCGGATAAACTTACCTCTGGTACTGATCTTATTTCTAGATTTTTATTAGTAATATGTGATGACTCTCTCGCTAACCCTCTATGCTTTATTCATAACTTAGCGCTAAACAAAGGAAACTTTCCGAAAATTTGGAAGGAGGCAAAAGTTTGACCAGTATTTAAACCTGGGGATAGAGAATTAATCAGAAACTATTGGTAAATTTTTGTTACGAACAATTTTTTTAATGAATTTGAAGCTTATATTGTAAGTTTTATGTCTTACATCATCAGCTTCAAAGTAGTAGAAATTCAAAATAGTTTTGTTGCTGACAGGTTCTTTTTAACAAACCTGACGGTTTATACCCAGTTTATAACTGTATAGCCTTAAAGGATCAAAAACAGGTTGATGCTATATATTTAGATATAGCTTAATATTGTGACAAACTAAATCATAGTATCCTCATTTGGAAACTCTATAATAGTGATTTGCCTAAAAATGAAGTACTGTTGCTACAATTTTTTCTATTATGAAGAAAACACTATGTCTTATATACAGGGCATAATTCCACCCCCTTTACATCATCCTCTGGGGTGCCGCAGGGCTCAAATCTAGGCTCAATTCTATGTACAGTTCTCTTTAATACCCATAAATGTAGTAAGTGAGGCTAGTAAAATCATTTTTGCTGATGATCCAAAGTTATGCATGCAAATCGACTGTGTAAGAAATTGTATAACATTCCAAGTTGAGCTTAGGGAGTTAATGGAATGATTTACAGAATTGGCAATAGAATTGAACATCCGAAAATGCGAAGTAAAGCGATTACAAGAAACCTAGGTCTACTTTTGTTTAGCAATGAAGTTGAGACAGAAGAGATACAGAGAGTTCATATCATCAGGAACCTAGGATTAGGTAGTGATCATTATTTAACATATAAGGAGCACATAGAAACTATTGTAAAAGCTGCTACCCAAGTTCTTTGATTTATTTTTTAGTCTTGTAAAAGCTTAAGAAAACTAGCATTCTTATTGTACTATTCAATTCTTTCGTTATGTCCAAGCTAGAATTTGTATCTGTAGTTTGGCGTCCTTATTTGAAATGTGAAATTCAACGCTTCGAAATAATTAAAAAATGGTTTTTAAAATTGTTAGTGTATAGGGAATATGAAGCTTATCCTCGGAGAAGAAGTGTCTACAAAAATTTAAGTGTGTGATTTAACATATACACAATTCAAGAAAGACACATTTTGCTTTCACTCTCTCTTGTTTGTTTTTTTAGTTACTTAGGAGTATAAAAAACTGTCCTGAACAATTAAAAAAAATCTTGTTTAGAGTACCACGTTCAAATTATAGGTCTGCAGATTATTTTCTAATCTATATAATGTGTCGGGATCTAAATGGCATGTATGAAAAGTACTCAAATAATTTACATATATTTGATTGTCCATTTGCGAGTTTTATGAAGTATGCAAGAGAGTATGTTTTGTCCATTAGACACCTCGAATTAAAATTTAAATATTATAATTTTGTAAATAATTCTGGCACTTTGTATACAAATGATAACCCTGTAATTGGAATGCTGTGGAGCCTACGTGAATAAAGATACAAATACAAAAAAATACAAATAAAAAACTCAATTCGCAAAAATGAGAAGATTTTAAAACAAGGCATTGAAAATTAAATCATTTTTTGTTTGAGAATGTTCCGAAATATGCAACATTTCAAACTCAATTTAAAAAAAATACAATTTCTAATTAAAAGGCTTAAAAATTGTCCATGTTAAACATCCTAATCATATATATTAATCTTGCTTTGCATTATTTTTTTATTTGTTTATTCTTAATGAAATATCTTGAAATTGTCCGATTTCTAGTTCAAGATTTAAAAAAATGTTGAAATAATTAAAATTAAAAAATATTTTATTTAAAAATTTCAAGAATAAATAATAATTATAAATAAAGTGTTGAGAATAATTTTGTGTAAAATCAAAATGGATAGAAATTAAGCTACATGAAATTGACACCTCTGTAATTAAATAATTAAACAAATTTTTAATGATAACAATCATAGAGTCCTGAATCTTGATGGTAAACGCTGAATTTTTAGTTTTTCTGTTTAATAAGTTATTAATTTGCAATTAAACTCGAAATGCTTGAATTTTTAAAAGTATAGGTAGTAATGTGAAAATCATTCATTTTTAAACGATTATAGTTTACTTAATATAGTTGGAATTTTAAGGGGTTTGAGTATAAACAAGTTTTAATATAACAATTATTGGAGACTAAACATTTTTTTCAGTTTTAAGTGAAGTTTGGATTTATTTAACTATCATTTTCGTAATATAAATTATTCCTGTTGTAATGTTTTCCATTTAAAATTACTTTTTATTTTGAATGCTTTTTTACAATAATTAGATTTTGAGTATCTATAATTGAATATTTTTCCATTTTGAGGTATGAAAATGACAATCAATGTACTTTTTGATATTAAAAAAATATGTCTCATCAGTTTAAATGTTAAATTATAATTTTTTTATGTATTAACAAATTAAAATTCTAGAATTTTAAAAGTTTTGGGTTTAGTGTGTTTAACTCAGTTTTCAAATTCAAATTGTCAAATTTTAATGGCTTTAAATTTACAATTATCTGAACTGAAAAGTCTTTAATTGTGAATTATTTAATTTTAAAAGCTTTTAATTAGAAATAATACAATATCAACTCCTTTCTAATATATTTTTTCCATTTTAAAAGTTTTAGTATAAAATATTTAAATCTCAAGAACTTCTGATTTATATTTCAAACACTTTAAATTTTTAAATATTCATTTTTTAATGTATTTATTTGAAAACAATATAAATATAATTTCTTTTTATTACAGTTGAAATGTTTTCCTTTTTTCAAAATTTTATCTGACCTAAAATTGTTTGAGTTCAAAGGCTTGCAATTAGAAATAAATAGTCATTAATTATCTATTTGAATTTTTTAAAAACGTTTAAGTGATTGAAAACTTTGTAAAATATTTAATTCTTAAATTGTTACCTGATTGAAACTTTATTTTTGAAAAAAATGGTGTGCTTAAAATCATTGAGATCAAAATGTAATTAAAATAATTATAATTATAGTGATATTAGCTTACTTTTAACAAATGTTTTTTCATTTTTGAAATGTTAATAATACTTATACTGTAACATACAAGATTATTCACGAAAAAGAAATAAAACAAATATAAAATAAATATAATACTTTCGAAAGTAAACTTATTCCAAAGAATTTAGCTAAAAACTAATCATTTATAAAGAGGAATAATAAATATGCATTTATTGTAAATTTACTAATTAAAATAAAAGTAAAATTAAACAAAGTAGACTTACTAAAAAGTATATTTGGTTGCGGTTAATTTATTAAATATTGCGAGAATAACAAAAAATTAACTTTAAAACTTTAAAATTTTAAAAGATTTTTGTCACAGTATTGGCAGTTATACCAGGCCCTGTAAGCTATTATTTTTCAAACACGGATTGGTATTTATTTGATATAATTTGATAACATGTTTATACCTTTCTCCATACAAAGATTTCCAAGTTTAAGAATTTTTGGAAGTCTTTAATTGTTCGTTCATAAATAAGTTTCTTTTTAAATATTTAAAATATAGTAATATAGTAAATGCATAATTTGTTCATTTTGACATAAGATAAAAGCAAGTTATGTATTCAGAAACATTTTATTTACAAATAAAGTTAAAATATATATAGGTTTTTAAATTGTTTCAACGTTTAAAAGTGTACAAATTCTAAACTTTGAGAACTCAGCAATATTTTGTAATACTAGATTAAACGTTATGATATCATTATGATGATCAAAAATGTGCTCTGAAATATAGAAAAAATAGATAAAAATCTAAATAATGAAATTTATTGAAACGAAATGCAATATTTTATTACTACATATTTTAGTTTTCATAAGAATATAATTCTAAAGAAATTAAAATTATGAAACATTTTACATAAAAAAATAAGTATTTTCTTTGATCCTGTAAGATATTAGCTGCGTGTATTTCTTTTAAGAATTACACATCAAACTGGAACGTGGTAACAATGTAATGTCTTAAATATTTATTGTTATAAACGTAAACACTGTTTGCTGATTGCCGTTACAACATTATTATTACTTAATAATATATTTAAGACATTACGTTGTGATCACGCTTCAATTTCATTTATATTTCTTTAAAAAAATAATCTTTTAGTTATTATTTTAAAGTATTACACAAAATACTTATTTTTTTAAGGATGTTTTTTAATTTTTATTTCTCTGGAATAAAAAACGGCGATAATAAAAATCATTTTAGGGCAGCTGAACCATTTGAATAATTTCTTATCCATATAAGGTAACCAAAAAACATCTTAAAAAGAAATACAAGAAAAAAATTTAACTTATCGGCCCAGCTTGGACCTGATATCAATCCAAAAAATTATGTTTTTTTTTAGATGTAAATTCCAAATTTTCTCCGTTTTGGGGCTCAGAAACCTTAAGATTCTCGTGGTTCACGTTTTTACTGATATCAATAAACTAAGAGCAAATGTTTTTACAAATGACATGATGTGTTTTGTTAAAATAAATGCTATTCGAGTTTATTTTTTGCCTTTTTTTGAAAAAAATTTATAAAATATACATGGTAAACATCTGGTGAATTGGTATCGTTTTATAGATATCAGGAAGGCGAACAATTTTGAACTATAAACTACTATTCATATCTTCACAGAAGAAAATAAGATGTTTATAGAAAACATCAGGTTATTTTATTTATTGACGAAACATAACTTAAATAGAGAATTTTATTTTTGTTTAAAACAGTTTTATACCTTACGATCTGGATATTCCGTTTTCCTAAATTTACAAAAATTTTGATCCTATAATTTGAGAAACCATTGGTGTCAAGCTTAAAACAATCCCCATAAATGAATTTTCAAAGCCAGCATTAATTCAGATTGCGTACAGAAAAAAATATTTTAACAAAAAATCAATTTTGCACATTTCTAGAATGTGAACTTTTAAAATTCGTTGTCAAGGAGATTTGTTTGGTTCCACGATGCCTTCACATTGAATCGGTTTATCATTTAAACAACAAATTCTGTAAGACAGAAAATTCTTTTTATGTTGCGTCATCTAGAAAAATTAGACTTTTCATAGATAAAAACGAAAAAAATTGTTTTATACTTATTGCACGACTATTCGTTGACTTTTAGTTTTGAAAGCTTCTTTCAACCGTTGTTGATCCTTCTTGTGATTGGCATCCCTCATTTTCTCTCCTGTCCAAGTTTACAATTTTTACAGATTACCTTTTAAACTAGTTAAGATATTTTGACAAGCAAAGTATAAAATTTCTTTATATATGATTTGAAAAATCTTGAATTCGAGTCATAATCATGATTATTCCTTGGAAATTTTCCGATCAACAAGTCATATAGACTATTAAGTAAGATGATTTACTTGTGTACCAGGTTATCACGTGACCAACTGATAATTAATAAATAATTAATAGCTTATAATCTAAAAATGTAAATATTGTGCTGAAATTTCGGGACATAGTTCAAAATGTATAAGAGAGTTCTGTCTGGAGGGGTAGAGTCTTCTTCTTATATGGATTAGTTAATCAAAAACATCTACGATGCGAAAATTTGGCCAAACACAATAAAATGATGTTGTAAAATCAAAGTTGGCTAGCTAAAATGAAAAAATAATGAGTAACATTAATTGATTACGACTGATGTAAAACGATATTTTCAAATGTTACAAATTCTCAATAATTTCGTTTACCGGAACGATGGACTGTTCAATACGTTCAATCCTGCCAAGTTGTTGTAATTTAAAAATTTTGTTTATAAATAATTTTTTCAAATATTCTTCTTTAATTTAAATTTTAAAACAACATTTGCAAAAGTTTTTTTTCATACTCGTAATCAATTAACGTTTTTTATTTATTTTTTCATTTTACTTGGCTAACTTTGATTTCAAAACTTCATTTAATTGTACTTGGCCAAATGTTTGCATCAACAATTGTTTCATGGGATTTTACTAATTTTATATTAAATATATACAAAAATATCACTCATTAAATGCTTATAAAGATAATACTCAGAAGGACTTCAATTTTTCAATAAAATTTTTCTTGAAGTTAGAGTTAGGCCGGGAAAAAAAGTTTATTCGTACCAAAATTTCGATATACGAATAGCCAGATTTTTGTGGTCCAAGTAGACACTGACATTAATAAATCAAATTTTATATGATAGAATCCATAACATTTAAAAAACTAATGATGATATTACAAATTTTTTAAACATAGTACTAGCAGCTAAATTGTAGTAGTAGTTTTAAAAAAATCCTTTTAAAAAGGTATCTGATAAAGGTATCATAAATATTTGAAAAGAAGCAACATAAAATGATACCGTGCTTGTCCAGGTAAGATATTTGTACCCTTGACCAAAGTGAAAAATTCTATTTTATGATTTTTCAGAATACAAATTTTACAGTTTCGACTTTATTAAGCTAAATTCTTTACAAACTTCATATGGTTTCGCTTTTTACGGCTAATAAAAGTTGAAAATCCATAGTTCTTTCGAGAAAAGTAGATTTGCGGTATTTTTCTTTATTTGGCGGTGATTTGCTGTCGCAAATTTTCTTTATATTTATTTTTAATTTGGTTGAATGCAACGCTTAAAAATATCAAGAGGTCCTAAGAATCAAATCATAATTTTTAATGAATCCTTAAATTTGAATCAGTGAAAATTCACTAAGAATCAGTAGTCTTACGCAAAATCAGTGACGCACTTCTGACTATTTGAATTAGTGTAACTTCACTGGTTCAAATTAAAAGATTTTTTTAAATTTTACTGTTAGGCAATTATATATCTTATAATTAAATACAATAAATATTTTCAAATAACTTTTTTTTCATGGGCCTGTCTACTTACTTATTTGTTAAATTTTTATCGTAAAAACTTCAAAACATTAAAGAATTTAACTTTGAAATCTAAAAAATGTCTTGCTAATTCTTACAGTTTTTCAAATTTGCAATAAATTATTATTATTATTAGTCATAATTCAAGAGTGAAAGCGGTTTAAAATCTGGCAAAATTACTCTATCTAGAACGACGGACTCCGTCCCAGTATAACCGAATCAAACGCTGCTGAACTTCGGTGATCGAAAGAGAAGCCTCAAATAATTCCATGTCTCCATCTGGACATGGATCAACATTTAATTATATGAATATCAAATTAAGACAAAAGGTGTCAATTTATGTAAAACTTAATACCCATTCTGAAAATATTTTTAACTATTTTACATGGCTGTGTCTAGTCGTCCCGAAAAATTGGGAGACTTGGAAAAGGGTATGGGCTAGTCGTCCCGAATTTTCGGGACGA
>JAUELO010000128.1:283882-301974 GCA_032357855.1 Amphibolips quercusostensackenii
AAGATTCGTAGTTTTTCACACGATTGTAACCCGAAGAAACTCTTTTATTATAAGACTTCTAATTGTTTAGCACATTGCAGGTGACACTTTATAATTATTTTAAATTTAATTTTTAAATTAAAAAACAGCAGCTTCAAAACCACTGAGCACTGAATTTCATTAAGATCGGAAAATTGGTTTGATTTGTTAAACGCCATATTGTAGCCGCAATTTTTTTCTAACATTTGGATTGTAAATTTTTAATCGGCTTCTCGAAAAACCTATGTCTTGTAAATTTTACTTTGATAGCTAGAACATACAGACGAATCTTAGACATCATGAGATTTTTATACTTTCCAACTTCTAAGAGTAGAAAATATTGAAAATATAAATATAAAAAATGATTTTTTAAAGTTTTTTTGGTTATAGATCGGACAATCAATCTTGGTACAAACCTTTTTACACTTTAAATTTTCTTTTTTTCAACTTCGGACAGCTTTTTTAGATTTGGGGCCACTGCGCACTCGTACTCACAATCAGTGTTTGGTAGAGATCATTCAATGCAAAAATAATAATGTATAATTGCAGTTAAATTTTTTTTGAAAATTCTATTATACTAAAAATAAAACCTACTTCAAATTTGGTAAGTTTGTTTTTACATTTCCTTAATATTAGAAATTTTTTTCATCAAAAATATCCTAAGACAGGACGAAATTCAGTAATTGGTTCCAAAGTAATTTAGCAAGATTGTAATAACCTTTTTCAGAATTTGTCCATCACTTAGCGCGACCTGTGTTAGAGCTGCCAAGGCTCGTTTAAAAATTAAAACTTTAAAAATTGCCGGACGCTTGCTAGTTAAGTCCCAATCCGCAAAGAAATTTATAAAAGCGATATCATGGAGAAGCCGAGACTACTTAATTAAGGGCAGATTTATTAAGAGAACTCTACAATAAATGCCTTAATACCGCATCGGAGAGAGTGTCCGCTTTTTATTTCTGCTTGCCTCGTGGTCGCGTATCCTGAGTTGCCGCGCATGGCTCTCGTCTGTGTCTCAAGACCCTTTTTAAGTTTTTACCGCTAATCGAACTACGAGTTAGTCAGGAGCCTAACAAACCGACGACAGATTTGAATTTAAAAATGGACCGTAAGTCCTAAGTAGGCTTCAAGATGGAAATTCTTATCTTGACATCTACGGATGTGTCAATTACTGATATGTTAATTCAATTTATTTAACTGAAGTGATTTCCTGTCACAATAAATTTATAGTAAAAAACAAAAACATGACAATATATTGTTAAAGCTTTAGTTATACATTTCTTTAAAGCTTAATGCTTATTTATTCAAATTATCTAATTCTTTAGTATTTTTATACAGCTTACAATAAATGCCTTAAATTTATAAAAATTTTTGTTTTTCTCAAGAAACGCTAATTTTGTCTTAAAAATACTAATTCGATGGGAAGAAAATATACTATACTGAAAAATAGACTTTCCATCTATATGTGAGATTGTGAAATATTATTATTTATTGTTTGGTACAACTATTTTTTTGTGTTAGTGCCCGCTTGTCACTTCAAAAAACTAAACAGTATCACGAACCAGAAAAATCGTTCTGTGAAAAAATGTAAATAGAACCTAAAGTTCTAAACGCTTGTTAGCTCTTTTCCATAAATTGTAATTTGTAATTTTTCAAGGTCCTTGGGCCAAGTAAACCTATAAGCAAAGGAAATTATACAATAAATACTTAAATCGGATGTCCTTAAACTAAATCGTACTAGATTTATCAAAATTATAATATAAGGCTGTACTGTAAAATAATTGCATACCTTTGTGATGCAATGCGGGAATATAATCCACAGGCGTGCACTCCTCACCATAAACGACCTCTGCATCTTGCAAGTTCTATGTGTTGGAATTTTTCATGCTTTATCTCCATCATGATTCTTGCCTGGTAATGAGTCCCATCAACAAAGCCAAATAATTAAAATATGTATTTAAGTGTCTTATTTGCAAATATAAAGTGTAATAAGTTGCCCATGAAATATTGCCTTCTTTTACCCACATTCAAAAACCCATCTCTCTGACGATATGAAGACATGTGTTTACTTTTAGGTAAATTATGAATATAACGAAGATATGAATCTAGCGCTCGTTTCCATTATTTGTTTCAGTCCTACGTAATTTTATTGCATGCAATCCAGCTATTATCAAAACATAGTAAAAAGAAGCTTCTAACTGATGGAATCCTAGTTGAAGTAGGAAGAGAGTCTTTCTTTTTATGTGACTGCTGTACAATTTGGAAGGCGTTTTTCGAGATGTTTATCACGTGCTCCTTCAAGTACAGAGTGCGGTTCGTTAGAAGTCCTTAACCTTCACCCATGCCAAAAAAGTAATCTTCACAGTGCCGACCCTAAGAGATGAGGGTGATTTTAGCACTCCTAGAGAGTGATGCATATGGACACAATGACGTGAGTTTTAATCGGTTTTAGCATGATCCCGTTCATCACAGCCCAACGTGCCACGAAGTCTATATCAATTTGAACCTTGCCTAGAATATTTTCTAGATCAGACACTGGTTCTGATTTGGCAGATTTAAATGTCTTCGTATGCTTGTATTATTTGCAGAAGTGTGACTCGTCATCTAGATCATAAGTGTAAATATTAAGCAAAGTAGGAGCAAGAGAAAACCTTTGGGAACCTACCTCTTAACTTTTACCCAGTTTGATCAGTCACCCTAAAAATTTATTTTACACTTTGCATCCTGATCTACTCCCACCACTTACTGAGGTTAGATTTTAACCATTCACTAGCTGAATCAGATTATTTGAAGGACTATTGCCAATTTAATATCGTTGGTGAATTTAAGCGACACTGTTGAGGTGATTACCATTTTCCAGCTATCTGGGAAAATCCTGTAGCGAAAAATTGTAAATCTACAATAAAATCAGAAAAGTAACAGGCAGGGCAAGTCTGATATTTTGATAAAAATACCATCTGGGCCGATAGCATTTAAGTAGACTTCAGAAAAATAATACAACAGGGACACAGGGAGTCAAAGTCTTTGCACTCAGGCAGAATAAGTAGCAAATGTTGCAGTAAATGCAATACAATATCCTATTTGTTCCTTTTTCTAATAACGTTTTATTTATGTTAGTTATGTGAGACCCTGATTTTCGTTTGGGAAGAATTATGGTGCTTACTGAATTCTTTTTGAATAAGTGCATTCATAGTTCAATTAGCCAGTCTACGTCTTAAGTCTTGGGCCCACATTGAATCTCTAGTTTTTTAGAATCAGCCAAGGTGCAGCTTTTTTGCGTGAGCTTGGGACAGAGAGTTACGCAAACTTGTCAAAGACCTCTGTTGAGATTGCAACAAGCCTCTTTACCTTAAATATAAAATCCCCTTGTGACATTAGATTATCCCAATCGTAGAACTTCAGGTAGTGACAAAATTTCTGCACATCAATATTATTAAGATCACTGATCTGCGTGGCAGTCATCCTGGTGTAAAGGTTATAGGATAGTTTTTTTTTAAGTAAGTTAGATCTTGATGGAAAAGGAAGGGAATAGGATGCTGCGCCTAAGCAGTTAGATTGTCTTAATCATTTACTATTACGAGGTCGTTTGGCGTGTTATTCCTGGCAGTGTAGTGAATGAAATCATGCGGAACAGTAGACGAACCAGCTAATAAAACCATATACTTTAACGAGTTTGTTACATTATTAAATGTTTTTAGATTTATGTCAAATTTTCTCATTGAATGACGTTATTATAATTGGAAACAAGTGCCAAAATATCTGACTTCAGTTCTTTGTTGTATTTGGCGTAGGGGGGTTTTGTCAATCGCCCCTACTAGAAATTGATCTTCTCTGTCCAAGACTGCAAGTAATAGATAATCTTCTATCGGGTTATTTGCTTGTAGGCTCGAACCAACCAAGTAACCTGAAAGACTAACCTGCAAGTAAAGGCACACCTCACCTTACCTCCGCTTCTCTCTGTACAGATAAAGCAACAAATAATTCTCGATCGCAACAGCGCGGCAGTGTAAGTAGTATCAGGTTCTAACCATGTCTTTGAAGCAGCGGTAATGTGATAATCACGAAAGCTGAACAAATTTTTTAATTCAAGAAAATGAACCAACAGAGACTGAGTATTAAGGTGACAAATTTTTTGCTTGTCCATGTATATAGGTGTGATGACAGGACGCGAGAGACAGGCTGATGCAGATGAGGAATCCCGTCAAGACATGTGACAAGGAAAATACTGAACTAAGCACTCCAGAAGACAGTATATCAATAAAGAGTACAGTGACGTTCATCAAGAGCACACCCCTGAGTAGATGCTATCCCGCGTGAGTTAAAACAATAAAAAGATAAACAAGACAGGCTCGAACACATGTACCTTCACGAGATACATTGCTCTTTGAATTATTAAAAAATCACTCAAACTAATTAAATATATAGCACTCAAATATAATCCAACTATAATAAAGATAAAAAAGGTGAATGTGCTGATAAAAAAAGTTATGCACATGCAAAATACTACTTTATGGGCTACAGCAGAAAAGCCATTTTACGAAAAAGGATTTACGGTGACGGCCGTCGATCTAGCATGCATTGGTGGTAAGGTCCGCCTTGCTATGGTTGACTAAGGCTTCACGTCAAGCATGGAAGGTCTTTTGATTTACTTAAAATGACTGAAAAAAAACATATAAATGTTTTGCGCCTAGCAACAAGAACCTGAGAAACTGCCTTCATAATTGCCTCTGAGACCTTATACCCAAGGTCAGTAGCAGCCATTCCTGATGTATCTACGTCATTCGCATCGATCGTGGCCAAGGAAGATTTTTGCTTTGTCCGCCGATTCTTATTAGACAAGAGCAATGTGCATTTATCACAGTACTTTTTCTTTTTAGTCTTTATCAGAGCTTTAAGATCCATAAACGAAATATAAGAGCAAAACTGATGAACAAAAGCATTGCATTTACTGCAGTGCAGTGAATCGGTGGAACTTTTTGTAACAGTAATGCTACAGGTGGTACAGACAATCATGTCAGGAGGCAGCCTCATTAAAAACCCTGCACCAAGCACTCTACAAATCAGGAAAGAACTACTCTTTTCTGATAGAACAGGTCACAGTCAAACACAAAATTTAATTGAACACTGTGAATACGAATAACTATTACTTTAGTTGAAGTAAGTCTTTTCAATAAACAACAAATTTTAGCAAAAAGCTGCGGAGCATGTAGAAACCACAATATTAACAAACACCCGGGCCGTACCTATAATTGATGATTTTTCCTTTAAAGCATCTATTCCCTTTCATAAAACTTACACATAACATTGATTTTTCGCAATTAGTGAGAATTCACAGGAATTCATAACTTTTTTTGAAAAATAAAAATATGCGTTGGTTAGTTAGTGTTAAACGTAACCTACAATGGTTAAAGCTTGTTAAATTTTTTCTTGAAAAGTAGCAATATTTCATTCAGAATATCTCTTTTTGCTTAACAGGCTCAAACAGGAGCTCAACATCTAGCAAAATTTTTCAGCTTTACCAAAGACGTGTTAACTTTTTCTGAATGCATTAGGGAACGCCATTATAGAACGTTTCAAAAACGCCAATAGTGAGTCCGAATAATAACGTTTCTTGAACATTCAATGTCCTAAATATATTTTTTAGATTCTTAAATTTTAGGTTTAAGACAATATTTATTCTAGGCTTTTGGACTTTAACTCTAACCCCAGAAATTAATACACTTATTTCAATTAATAAATACTAGCACTTATATTTCCAAAGGGAGTATTACTTAGTATCTAGAAAAATTTTTATCACAGTATTTGTTGACATAATGAAATTAGGTAATTTTATTTAGAGTTAAGAGCCTAAGTCATTGAAAAATTTGATTTTAAGTTGACGAATTAACGAATTTAAGAAAATGCAACCTACTTTCAAAATGACTTTAGTCTGAATCGGGTAGCGGGTTGTCAACTCGGCCCGAAAACAGGAAACTTGAAACCAGATAGAAACCCTAAATCTACCCGAAGGTTCACTTCAAAGTTTTTAAATTTACGAAAAATTTCGATAATGTATGGTAAATTATGAAAAAATTTAAATTCAATCTTGTCATTAAACTGTTAAGCACACTTCTACTTGCTACACATAAACTCTCTTCAAATTAAGTGTAAAACTTAATATTCATTCATTTTTCGAAGAAACATTTATTTGCACATTACTGTATAAATAGCCTAATCTGAATGTCCTTCAACACCCAGGCTTCAACAGGCAACTGGATGGTCATGACTTAGTCGTTACATACCCGGCCTTAGTTGAAATGTTATGACGGTCATGTCTAGCTTTAAATTTGCAAATTGTGAGTCGAACTGCTAATAGCATTTTCTTCAAAAGTGTCTTGGAATTTCTTTGACGAGGAGAAATGCTTTTCAGGGTATGAACTAGTAAAAGCTTGGTACCTCCAGGAGCACTAAAGATCAGAACGACTAGTTTAAATGAATATTACAGGTATTCTCATCACAACTAGCTTATAGGTTTTTATGCCTCTTTTTCTCTTTATTCTTCTTGGCTGTGATGGTCTTTTCAGCTGGTGCTGAAAATTTGATAACAAACATTGTTTGTTTCTTAAAGTCAAAGAGAACTACGTTGGGCCTCAAGTACGCGACAGAAACAATAGTGAAAAATATTTAGTTCTAGTATAATTAGCACTTCTAATTTACGGCAATTATTTATACTCACCTACAAGCGTTTGACAGAGCGATATGAGGTCTGATGTAGTACGAATAATCGAGATAGTAACGAAGCACTCCCAGTGCCACATTGTGCCTTTGGATGTTCGTCATTCCCACGTGATTTGGACAAACGGATAGTATAACAAGTTTAACAAGTTTGATATCACAATTTCTAATGTTATGAACATTTAAAAAAAAAGATTAGCAGCATAAAAATAATAACGAGAAAAAATTACGAGACAGTTCTAATATGAATAAAAACATGAAACTGTTACATCTAAATTGAGAAATGTATTCAAGTTTAGAGATAAGCTGAAATTAATTAAAAATTTACATAAATTCAATTTAGGTTAATTCAAAATTAGGAAATTATGTTATATACTTTACTCCAAGGTTATTTCTCGTGCACATCTTAAAAAAATAAGAAATAGACTAACAAGTCGAATACCGTACACGTTACTGCTGTGCGACAGATTTCGCCTACTGCAGTGTAACCAATCATATCAATCTACCGGATACCCGAAATGAGAAAACACCGTTTTAGTGAAATTTAGTTCTAGTTTAGCAAGCTTCGTTTTAGTCCTTGTTTTTCTTCATTGTATAGAATTTCTAGAAATAAATACAAGTATTCAATGTTTAAAGTTGGACAACCAACCTCAAATGTTCCTATTGTAAATTAAAAGAGGAAAGAAAAAAAATTAAAGAAAGAGAAAGAAAAAATTAAAAAACAACTAACCACATCCTCTTCCTTCTCTTTTTTTAATTTCTTTCGTCTTTCTTTATTTACATTACCATACAATTACAATAAAAAAATCTTGGCTTTTGAAGAGAAAGTACCGTTTTTTCGTCACTCTTATTACTTTTTCGAATATTTCTAACCTTGATAAAGGAGCTGTATGAGCATCAAAACATTGGTTTTGCTATATATGTTTTATTATTGCAACTGTATAATAATAAAAATGAGGAAAATGAAAAAAATTAAAAGAAAAGAAGGAAGTGGATCTGGTTGGTTGCTAATCTTATTGTTCTTTTCTCTTTTTCAATTTTTTATTTTTTTTTCGTTTTCTTTTCTGTTTTAAGTTACAATAAGAACATTTAAGGTTGGTTGTCCAAATTTGGTCGTTGGATTCTTATATTTATTTCCAGAAATTCTATGCAATAACTTGAGCATGAAACCTGAAATAGGATTTTTAATGCACACTTGATTATAATTCACAATTCTCAAATTTCTGTTCTTCTTGATTTTACAAACCTCACTAACCAGACAAAGCGGATGTAATAATAATCGATTTTATATATATGTAATTTATAAATATTAAAATTCTCGTCAAATACAAGTTATGCCAGACAGAAAAAATTGTCTTCCTTGTCTCCTGATAATGTATATAATAAATTATACAACTAACTGTCTTCTTTTACCTTCAATACAAGTAAAGAACATTAAACTAAGGTTGTTTCTCTAGGAAAAATAATAATTATTATAATTGATTTTTTTATTAGCGCAACGTAGTCAACACGAACTAATAATATAAAGGCATTTATCAAATAATTAAAAACTTTAATTTATGTTTATGAAAAACCAATAGTAAAGTAACCATATAATATCAAACAAATGATATATGAAAATATATGTGGAAAATATTAGGTTTTCAGTTTTCTTTTAGCTTATTTTCTTACCATTTTATTTTTAACATGAAACTTAACTTTTTTCCAAAGGACTCCGTTTATTCAACACTCATATTATTATTATTATTTACTCTAAATATTTAAATCGTTCAAAGACTTTGTAGTGCATGAAAATTTTGTGTCATTTTAAGTCAGTACAGTTTTATATAAGCAAACCTCATGAACCACGATGAATAAATAGGAATTTGATCATGTATAAACTAAAGAATAAGAGTTTGAATGAAATTTTTAGTTTATTTGTGATACTTTTCAAATATCAGGTTAGAAAATAAATAATTCTAGGTATAAAATAAAGGTAATTTTCCACTGTATAGTGAGCTAAATGGATAATACCGTTTATGATCTTAAATTTTCATTGGGACAGCAAACTTTATTGAGCCTCAAGTATGAATCTTAGTCTTTAAAATCCATTTTATCTCAAAATGCAAGATTATAAACGGCATAATCCATTTAATTCAGCAAGCTTTCCAATTTCGACTACATAAGGTGTGTCAGCCTACGCATCATTTGAGGCCCTATTTCTATATTGTTGACTGTTTTCAAATATTGCGTACATCTGTTTAGTTCCTGTTGAAATAGATTTCAGATATTAAAAAGTTAATAATTTCCTTTTTTCTCACAGAATTGAGTATGCAGTCCAGGGGCTATAAACCTCCCGCTGTAGAACCTGAAGCCGCATACGATGATACCAGAATATATAAATTTCGTAAAATACGTAATGCCAGATTTGCATCTAGGTCTACCGAAATTTTGCCTCCCAATTTGTATAAAACATTATTTAGGTTTTTTGAAGAACATGTTCTGAAAAGCGAAGTACCAGATTCATCGCCTCCACGCTTTGAGCCTATAGACAACAAAAAGAAAGAGTATCGTGTAGCAGTAAACATTCTTGGTGACATTGTTGGAATTTACTCGCCTTTTGACAAAACAATTAGCAGATTATATGATAGTGATGCTAAGACCCAGGTGACAGTAAGCCTAAAAACCCGCGAGGTTAAACCTTATCGCCAAGTTTTTGGATAACTGTTCTCCTGATTCGAATCTGCGTCCATGTGATCTCTTTTTGTGAGTAATTTCACAAGTTTGCAATCAATTTGGTGATTATATGCAATAGAGAATAATTAAATATTAAAGATCGCGTGTATCTCAAATGAAAAATGGTATTCTTAATATCAAGAAAATGTGTTTAGAGTTTAATTTATTGTAGACCGTATTATAATACACAAAATGTCAAATAAAACGTGCATAGAATCATGTATGTATATATAGTTTGCACAATTATACTAAGTAAACTAGAACAGCGTCACATCGTCATCGGCAACGACCAGAGTGCGCTAATTAGCAACACTTAACTGATTGATTGATCAATCGAGCTTCAACCTTACAAAAACATAAGAAAAGAATATCAGAATTTGAGTAAATAAGGGATTTTCTCAGGGACAGCTGACTGACTTATTATGTCAACTAATTGGCAATCGATAGTTAAACGTTATCAGGTAACATCATTTTTGACGGACAAGTGCGATTACCATGAAAGCACACTTTATCTTAAGGATCCAATCATTATATCTGAAATTTCTAATTGTAATAATTGCACAAAAACTGAATCGTCTTTTTTTGAATTTAATAAAACTATACATAAAATGCCAAACTGTGAATTAAAATGGATTAATTGGGTTTTCAATACAATAAGATTCTAGACTAAATTGCGAATTACATTGGTTTGTGATTCGGATTATTGATAATATTGAATTGAAGATTGTACCACGGATTTGATTGTACTTATCTAAGGCATAATTCAGGATTAGATATGATTGTGCATTAGATTAGATTTTTGACTGAACTGTGGATTAAATTAGATTAGGAATAAGGTTAGATTAAATTTTAATGCGGATTGGATTGTATTTTGGATTGGGTTGTGAATTAGACTAGGCAGTATATTAACCCTTTGCTGGCACACTGGTGTCGAAAAGACCCCAGACATGTTCAAACTGATTTAAGTCCCTCTAAGATTTGAAAATGGTACTTTTTTTTAACTTCTAGAACCTTCTTTCTACAATATTTTCTTTCTATAATCTCTACTTCTAAAATCTTTTTGCAACTTCTACAATCTTTTTTTTATATATAAGATTAATTTTGAACTAAATAACCCACATCATTTTTTAAACTAACTATCCAAGAGTGTGTAAAAAATTCAGTTACTCACAATAATGAATTAACTCTTTGCGGAAAGCCTTTTTCGCTTTGAGTCAAAAAGACCCTAGTATGCCAGCTATGTTTTTGCGTTGGAAAGTGTGCCATCGAAAAGTTGAATTTTATTGTGCATGAGATTAGATTGTAGATTATATTAGATCTAAGATTTGATATGATTGTGAATCAAGATGGATCGTTTACGAAATTGCAGATGAAATTATATTGCGCATCACACAAAATAAAATTGAAATATATAGAAGACTTAATTTGGGATTAGAATGGATTGTGAACTGAATAGTAAATTAAATGAATTTTGGATTAGATTAGATTTTTAATTAGATCAGAATATAGTTAAGATTAAATTATTTGTAAACCGAATTGTGAATGAAAATGGATTGTAAATTAGATTGTGGTATCAGATTTGCTTCAGCGTTGGATCTACTTGTGAATCAAATTTGATTCTGGACCAAATTCTTTATTGAATTGAATTTTGAATTAAAATAAATTGTAAGTATTTCAATGTTGAGAAAGATATGGGAAGTCCAAAGTGGATTTACGCTACGAAGATCATGTACTAATCAAATATTTAGCTTGAGGCAGATCACAGAAAAAGGTTTGACAGTCAATAAAAAAGTTTCCTGTGCATTTTTTCACCTGCAAAAGATTTAGACAAGGGGGACAGAAGCAAACTGTCGAAAGTCTGGAAAGAGAACGGAGTCTATGGCTGGTTTCTAGAAGCAATACAAACAGTATACGCGAGTGTAAGGGTAAATGCTAAACTGAGTGACTAATTCTATATTATGCAAGGTGTTAGGCAGAATGCGTTATGTCTTCATTGATATTTATTATATTCATGGTCAAATGTTTAACTATGGCCTTCCTTGACAAAGAACGTATGCATCTCGGGACAGTGCTGATACGTTAGATAGCGTGCGCACATGATGAGGTTGTCATAGCAGAGTCAATCGAAGACTAGCAAATAATGTTAAGCAAACTGATCACAATTATGAAGAACATGGTCCTAAATATTACTGTAAATTAAACAAAAATTATGTTGTTTGATGGAAAAAGTGATGAAACAATATGCAACATTGTTATAAACGATTGTACATTAGAACAAGTTGATGAGTGCGTATATCAATGTAACCTGTTCACAAGTGACGGAAAGATAAAGAGGTAGATATAGTCCCATAAACGAGGGCAAAAAGGTTATCGGCAGCGCAAGTTTTATTATTAGAAGTAAAAATATATCATGTGAAGCTGAAATAGCAATACCTAATTATGTATTTACGACCACTGTAATGTACGGTAACGAGACTCAAACCTACCCAAAAAATCATAAGAGTAAAATTAACGCGATTGGCATGCAAAACCTGTGCGCGGTGTACGTTGAAACGCTAATAGACAAAGTTAGTAACGCAAGAATCCTCAAGGAATGTGGTATAGATAAGATGCTATTTGCCAGGAGTCAAGACAATTTTTTTTAATTGTTTAAGTATGTTGAGAGCATAAAAAAGAAACGACTGACTAAACAAGTATATCTAGGTAAAGTAAATGGCAGCGTACCTAAAGGCAGACCAAAGAAAGAATAGTTAGAATGTGTAAATGAGACCCTTATTCAAAGAAAAATAAGAAGCCATAGAAACATAAGAGCTTGCATGAGAAAGTGCATTAGTGTGGAAAAAAACGAGAGAAGTGTGCCAAGACAGGAAAGTGTGGCGAAAAATAGCTTATATGAAATGCATAGAGAAAAGTAACAGTGAAGTGAATGACACCTGAAACAAAAAACCTTGGATACCAATAGGCCCGAGAGGAAAGCTTTACATGATGAATTTGTGAGGCACTTCACTTGGGGTGATCGCTTGAGAGACTTATCAGTAACCTGGGTCGAAGCAGTGTTGCAGCGCAAACATGTTGTTTGAATAAACAGTACGAGAATTATAGATCAATCTATAAGATCTATACCCCTGCCCAATTCACTCCCTTCCTTATCGACTGAGTCACGCTTTCAATGCCCGGTAATGTTAACCTTTTTTTTTTAAACACTTATTGGCATAAGAAATATTTTCTGAAAATGTTGTTTACACGAAATTACTCTTGCACTGTAAGGCAATATGTATAATTATTGATATATTCTAGTTATCCTAACACGTCTTCCCTATATGCGTTCTGAAGAAGCAGATATTAGTCAGATATTTTCCCAGCATTGTGCAAACAATCGCAAAGCAATATTTTAAAAACGAAAACAGGCTTTATTGTCATACTCTTCACTAATCAAATCTGTAAAATTTTACTAGCGATTTGTTAATTTTTAATAATTTTAATGTAGAGATGCTACAAAGTATATTTTGCATAAGAAAACAAACCCATGAAATAAAAATAAACTTCTTTAGATACTGAAGTTTATCCTTATTTAAAACAAATCATTTTTAAAAAGTTTTGTAAATAATTGCAAGTTTCTATTAAAAATTACAAAAATTTACAACTAAGAAAATGTTTAAAATCAAAAACAGAAATCTGTTGGGAAATAGGGCATGAGAGTCTTAAACATGCATCACATTAACAATATCTCAATATGGCCTTATTTTTGTTTCAATAAAGATAAGGATGGGATCCAGAAAGTTATTTTTTTCAATGTATTTTAATTTAAAAAATTATAAAAAATTTGTAGATCTCTTTCGAATGCAAAATTTTTTCAATTTTTTTTTTCGTATCTTGCCTAGTTTGGACAGAAAATGGATTTCTTATTTTTTTTCATTATTTTTTTAAGCGATCAAAATTCGATTTTTTTTTTAAGAAAATTCGAAAAGTTGTAATAAGATTCTTGTGTGGTGTTCGAGAAGCAACGTTTGTTTCAACTTTTTTTATAATGTGCGTTGTTTAACATGAAATTTTCATTTTCTTTTTTTTCCTGGTGAATGAAAATTGGATTTGATTGGAAGATTGAGAGGAGATTGAATTTCATTATGCATTATATGAAAAATGTAAACAAGATTGAATTATGGGTTGTATTTTATTGAAGATCAAATTGTATTATGGATAAGTTTGGATTTTGGACGGTATTGTGCACTGATTTGTTGATTGAACTGGATTGTGAATTCAAGGGATTGTATTATCTTGAATTGGATTTATTTGTTAATTAAATTAGATTAAGGAGTAGACTGTGGATAAAACTGTGGATTAGATCGTGTGTTTTTATTGTCGATCAAATTGTAAATTGAATGGGAATTGTATTTTTAAATGCACTAGGTAGTATTGCATTGTATTATATTCAATTGGATTAAATAGGAATAGATATAAAAATAAGAATATTTTATTCAGTTGCATAATTTTAAAGAATCCATATGACAGGGTATTTTTTTTCAAAGTTTATTTTTTTAATATTATAAATATCTTTGTTCTTACGAATTATTCATCTATTTAAAGTACTACTTGTTCCTTACAAATTTCTAAAAAAACAGTGCATCACAGAAATAGCGATTTAAAATATAAGAAAAAAATATTCTTACAATTTAGTCGAATGAGTCTTTGTTTGTGAAAAATTCGAAAATGTAATTTTGTTTATTAATTCTTGTGGACACAAAAATGGTTTAGCCTGAATAAAATTGACAGAATATCTTTTTTTATAGAAGTACAAAATTTAACTGATGTAATTTTGAGTCGTTTAATTTTAATAATTAATTGCTTGCAACAACTTTGTGTGCAAAAAAAATAAAAAATATATTTTTTATTTATTTCAATTTATTTCGTGATTTAATTTAGCTTCAACATTTTGAATCAAAGATGCTCAAAATAAAAGGCATGACTCAATTACAACTATAAATGATAAAATTTAAACAGTTTTTTTCTGAAATATGCTGAAGCAGATGTAATAATCCGTGTAGATACAAAATTAATTTTCAGAAAATAATAAACCATTTACATTGTTCACAAAATGCCCTCTTCAGTTCAATAACGCTGAACATTTTATGCACTTACGTTCTTTTATTTAACTTTCCTTCTTGTAACATTCCCCATTTCCATAGGTTTTTTTCAATTACTTTTCGTTCAATCGAAAAAGTATTTCAAAACAAATCATTCCTCAGATTCAGGGAAGGAAAAAAACGTCATTATTTAAAATCAAACAAATTTGCACTTCTTTCGAAGGTACATTCACTTTGAATTATAAAAATAAAGTTAAAGAAATGATTACTTGAATTTAAGCATTAATAAAGCCATTAGTTTCTTAAAAAATTTTAATGAAAAATTTTTTGCATTTTGAGTTTTAGTTGGAATATTTTTATTCAGAGTCAAGTTCAAGCCTATCTATATAAATTTTAAAACAACGCATTTTTCTCATAATCGTGTTTTTATTTCATTAAATGTAAATACAACACTAAAATCAGAGAAGGTTATCAGTGTTCAGGTTTTCTATTTCTAGAAAGCTTATGTCTGAAAAGTGTCAGAATACCATTGGCTCGATATGAGCATCCCGATATCAGTACAAAAAAGTAGGAAAATTTCTCGTTGTGCCAAAAGCCTTATCTTCTGATTTTTCTGGTGCGTTTTTATATACCGGACCATCATGATGGCGAAGCTCTTCATCATCACTTTAGTGACACTTTCCGTCGGTGAGTATACGTGGTTGAATTAAATTAATTCACTTCACTATTTCATGTCTGCTCTGCCTTAAATTTACTGTGCGTATTTAAAGTAAGCGCCTGCTTTAGTTGAAAACTTTAAATTTCTACTTCAATTTATACAAGTAGTTATAACAACATATAGCTTAGAGTTGAGACAAAGATTTTTGCAAAACAGATTTTTGTTGATTCAACGCTTTTAAAGCTCCAATTGACAAAGTTGTATTTTACCTTTAAAAAAAAATCAAAATATGAGATAAAACAAATTATTTTTTATAAAACACATTCTACGATTATTGTTTTCAATATTAAATTTCTCACATAATAATATCGTTATCAGACAAATTAGCTGCTGCCAATAAAAAAATAAGATGGCTTAAATTATTCTCTATCAAAAAATTGTGTTTAACTTAAAAGGGATAAGATTATCCTGTGATGCGTTTTAAAATATAGTGACACATACACAAACAAAAAAATAGAAGTGAATTTTCTTTTTGTGTAATTTTCTAGTGGGTAGAATTTTTTTTTATACTATGACCCAAAATAATATAGTAAGTCTTACCATGTAATGGTAATTTTTGCATCGGGTAAAAATAACTCTGCACTCAAGGTAAGGATTAGACTTTGTTTTTTTTGTGCAAGCCGATATAAATTAATTGATGATTCATTTAACTTTATACAGTTCTTTTGTCCTTTGACAGAATTAAGCTTAAATGTTTTGGTAACGCAGAGATAATGCAGTACCTGTCTCAAAAGAAAAGCAAAAACTTACCACCTAAGATGGTCAGTATTCTTATATTTTCTTATTTCTCAAAGTTAAATGTAATTATCTACTGGGTACATTAATTTTTCACTTTGACTTAGAAGTGGATAGTGAATCTTGTCACGTGAAGATAATTTTTGCTCTAGCTGAAGATAATTTTAAAATCAGGGTAAAGAAAAAACTTTGCTTTTTATGTGCGAGCCGATATGGAAAACTAGTGATTTATTAAACTTTATACATTTCTCTTCCCCTTCTGCAGAATCAAGCTCACAAATATCTCATAACCACAATAATGCTTTAGTATCTTTTTAAAAAGTAAAGGAAAATGATTCTCTAGAAGGTCAGTATTTTTATGAAAATCATAAGCAGACCATTTTTAATTTTCATATTCAGATTTAAGCATAAAGAAAATAAGGCACATAGTTAAATTATAATTTTGATTTTACGGTTTTTCATATTTCTTCTATTTTGAACATTTCTTTACTTCCAAAAATTATAACTTTCAAATTGAATTTTTTGTTCTTTTGTGCCGTTAAGAGGACTAAAATTTTATATAAATTGCACAATTGCCATTAGGTAATTTAGTATGATGAGTACATCCAGTTAATAGCGATGATTCTGATCTAACTTTTTGTAATAGAGGATATTCAATATTTGTGAGTTTAATTTTATTTTAGATTGTAATCACAAGTGAAATAGCTATCACTGCAGACAAGAAAAAGGTCAAAAGAGGAAGGGTTTCTGATAGAGTACGAGAAATTACAAACATTACTGAAACTTTACATAAAAAGGAGTCAACTTATACTAATCATAAATTAAATCAAATCAATTGGTCACAACTGAGGACAACATACATTCTGCAGATTTTGTACATTGCATACCAAATTTTCTATCAATCTTTTATTTTCTGAACCTTTTACATACACCAAACGTGCACCTCCTTATACTTACCTCAGTATATATCTTGTTACCTCGTGCGGTAGGTCACCAGCAGTGCAGTTGATTTCTTGGTAGTTGTGTGTTATCCATGCATTTTTGCTGCTGTGTCCTTCTGGTAGTGAAATTAGATCGCAAAGCAGTTTAGAGAGAAAGACTGTAAAGACACTTTTTTGTGCAGCAGCTTTTTGCTTAATTCTCTAACCTCAGCTTTCTTCACTTGGGCTTCTAGAAGTGAGGCACCTAGATGAATAACAATCGCACTTTTCTTACTCCTGATGTTGAAAGTTAGGCTAATGGTCTCGTCCGCCTGCTCCGCATCTTTGTAAATGAACGCTTCTTGGCTAATCATCTCGTGTTTTTTGGCCATTTTCACAAGTCGGTCTCTTCTATTTGCATCGATGTAGGCTAAACCCAAAACAATTTAGTTATGAAGACATTAAAGATTCAGAAGTCCGCGCCTGCCTTAACTGCGTGAGATGTTTTATCGCGGAACGGACGAATTGATATGCAAGCCTATCTGTATATGAATGATCTTATGCGTGATGATATTGACGCTAAACTCCCGCTTACAGACGCGCAATAGTTTATAGCTCGCTCCTTATTGGTTCAGCATAAATATTTCATAACACAAAAACTAAATCTTCAAATGATTTTTGAAAAAAATTTTTTTTCATTTTTTAATATTTTTATACAGCTATATAAGTCCGGACACTTGAGCCTACACCCTGTATAATACATTATATTATAAATATATATTATATATAACAATAATAAAAAAGTTAAACAACCACTACATGGCCCTACCAAAAGCAACTGCCATCTATGAGAATAACACGAGCTTCTAGTAGAACCGCGTTAAATCACTCCTTTGACCACGTCTTACAGCCTAAGATCAGTGGCTACAGGTCAAGATGAAATTACAATAACAGGCAGATGAAACGCTCATGTATATTCAGGACACAAAGCGACGTAAGGATGACAGCTTTCTAAATCCATCGCGCAAGTGCCTCGGCATATTTTTGGCAGTCAGATATAGCTTTACGGTTGCGAACTAGTGATTGTTTAGCACCTCCAATAAAACCGACTACAAAGACAATTACTTTAAGCGAATGTTTAGGTAAAATCGTTACAGCTTCCTTTTAAGGTATTGATATCTTCCCTTCTTTTCA
>JAUELO010000128.1:363204-374170 GCA_032357855.1 Amphibolips quercusostensackenii
AAGATGACGAATTCAAGATAGCGGTTCCAAATATCGAAAAGAGATATACGAGCCATCTTGAATTCGCCATCTTGAATTTGCCATCTTGAATTTGAACATTCAATAATTCTGACTCTATATTCGTAATCAGCGACCCCAAAACACCCCGAGTAGAGATTTTCAAGTTTATATATCTCTTTTTTCAAAATTTTGGAACCGCCACCTTGAATCCGTCATCATGAATTTGAACATTTTAAAATTCTGACTTCAGATTTGTAATCAGCGACCCTAAAAACCCCTGAGTATAAATTTTCAATTTATTATGTTGAATAGATTCTTCAAAAATGAATTCTTTCAAAAAAAGGCATTTTGTTATGTTTGCTTATTTATATGACAATTATTAAAAACAATAATGTTAAATAAACTATATATTTATGTTTTCTTACTAATAAATTAGCAAATGAATAATGAAACCCCGACCTAAATACGTTAAAAATTAATTAAATAGCAAAAATCTGAAGTTAAGTTGGTAGTAACCCACGTTATCACCGTGGTGCAACTAAGGGTTAAAAAGAAAAAAATTAAAGTATGTATTTTTTTGAAAAAACAATTTAAATTTTAAATACCAAAAAAATAAATAAAGTAAAAATTCAAAATGAGAAGAAAAATTGTTATGATAGTCTTAAAGTACATGATAAGAGTTTCCAAAACACTATAGAAAAAGTCCAATCAGATAATCCTGAAACAAGTTACACTGAGATGGAGGTGAAAAAGCACCTGAAAAAGTGAAAACTTCAGGCCTCTGTGTATTGACAACCGGTTAATAAATGGACCTATAGTTTGGTGAATTCACATAGGTCCACTAGGAATATAATTTAGCTAAGTTTCAGCCTAATAAAAAAAAAGTAATAATAATTTTAGGTCGGAACACTTGACATATTCCACCCCTTATGTAAATAAGCAGTAATTGAAATTCAAATCTCGCGACACTGAACGGGAACATCGTAAGATGAAGGCTCTCCCACTCATTGAATTCTCCCCCCTCCCATTAACTTAGCCACCCTTGCCGAATTAGGATGACATGCCCAGTCCCATATTTCCTATATCCATGTTTTCTGCAGAATTACGTCACAAATGCATGGCATGGCATTTACAGATACGTTCAGAATGTCTTTTCAGGCATACTCTGATGTACAAATACACTAGCATTGTATATCACACATGTTAAGTTGTTGAGTAATGTAAAATTTTAATGTTTAAACATTAATATGATTGTATATTTCCTAGCTATTTACCGTATATCCTATATTTTAATCACGTGATTTATTATATAGTTACAATCTTATAATCCCTATTCGTAATAATTATAAGATTCATGTAATGATTATTATTTCATGATTATAGATAGTGCTCTTTAAAAGTGTCAGGGTGTACACTTAACGAAAAAGTAAAAAAATGCAGCACCTCTGGAGAAAACGGTAAAAATGATGCATAGTAGTTAATTCTACGGACCTGGCTCTCTTTATTGTATTCATGGATTTTAACTACGCTTTTGCAGCATCAGTAGCTGCGCTGTAAATTTGACCTCTAGTAATACTTAGCAAAGAAAGTTAGGGTGGGGTTACCAAATCGAACCCAAAACAATGACAACCCAGTAAACACACAAATTTGAAGATGTCTTTACGGCATCTTTACGGCGCCGCCGTTACGATAATATCTTAAAGACTACTGAAAAATTTTTTCTCCTAAATTTACATGTCGACATTCATTCCCATTAACTCAACAATGCAAAGTTTTTACAAGCGATGCTTCAGTCAAATATGCTATCGTCGAAATGTAAGGTAGCCTACCTGTCATTTGCTATTTGCATTAGGTCGCCTATAATTCTTATAAAGCACAAGATATCATTTTTTTTCTTAATACTACTGAAACAATGCAAATTTTGTGTAAAACAAGCCCAATTTTACTATAACATTTATAATTCATAAAATAGTAAGGAAAACAAACAAGATGGTGGGCGCAAATGAAAAGTGCACCTCGATTTTTTGGTACACTGAACTTGAAAAAAAATGTTGGAGTATAGATCGATTTCCATTTAAGTGATTAATTGACTATAAGACATTCGCGAAATTTTGCTCTCTCTCTCTCTCTCTCTCTCTTCCTCTTGCGAGAGTAGTAAACAAAATACCGAAAATTACTGAATTGAAATATATTAAAAATATTGTATTCCAAGATTGTTTTGTGCTATCCGAAAACATTAAAATAAATATTCTCGCTGCGTAGACGAAAGGATTTACAGTAGGACTCGTCGGATCGGGACACGTCGGATCGGGACTCGTCGCATCGAAATCCTCGGAGGGAAGTAGTTCCCACTCGTAAACTTCTCCACTAGTCGTTAAAAGCAGGCGCATGCGTACAGAGTCACTGCAAACGTCATGCGACGGAAATTAGTACTGATGGTACAAAAATTCAACGGCCGGTCAAACATTAGAGATTAGAGCCGCGAACATTTGGAGATACGTCACTACGAGGAGGTGTAGCTAAGATTTGTTTCTGCGATCTGTGTGATCGAAAGTGAAGACCCGGTCCGTCCCGATCCGACAAGTTCTACTGTAATTCAATAGGTAACTTCTATTACTAGGGAGATTCAAAACGCGAAGTCAAAACCGAGATCCAAAATAATAATTTGCACTATTTTGCAATATGTGTTTATAGAATTGGCGTAATTCCTTCACATTGGACTTGTTTAACGCTGAATTTGCATAGATATCGATAGCTACCCAACAGTAATATATACTGAAAATTTTAAAGCACGTAGTCTTAACCTTCAATTCGATTTCTAGTTAGGTACTAATATCAAACAATAATACATAACTATTAACATTATATCGCCGAATTGAATTTTACACTTTCCAGAAACAGACGTTTGTTCCGTTTGCGCTATATTATAATTTAGTGTATATTTAACAATCCTAGAATAGTTCTAATACAATAGTTTATTACAAAATCTAAATATATTGTTTATTGACCATCGAATCATTGCGTAAATTATTATTTTGTTAATTGTACAAAAGCGTAAATATTGAGTACCCAATAATAACGGGGCGTCTAAAGACGGACCCCATTTGCATAAGGAGTTTTACTAATGTAAGATTTAGAAGTGTTTAAAATGACTTTGGCCGAACCCGACCCCACTTAAACCAAATTGATCGGCTAACCCGACCTAACGCACCCATTTTTTTTAATTTCGACCATTTCCTAGTTTAATTGAGTGTAAGGAATTAATATTACGGTTTAGTTTTTCGACAGTCTTTCTGAAGAAAAATGATGAGTCTACCGACAACGAGAAGGAAAGAGTCAGATATCAGTTCGCGTATTTCTAGTTATGAACAAAATGAAAAAATGGAGCCAATATATTATATTACAATTATAGAGTATAGTCAGTCTTATAGAAACACTGGCTTCAGAGGCAGGTTCCATTAAACAAAAACTAATGCTGTCACAGATCTTCACATTCGCAGTCATAATGTCCCTCAAAATTGTATCAAAATTTTGTGGTTTAAAGAGCCCAATATAATTAGTCATTCCTTTTCTTCGATGCGAGAAAAGAGGTGGATGTATAGAAGGCAGTAGTAAGTTGTAAAATTCAACGTTCTATATAAACTGAATAAAGTGTTCTTTACAGTATTAAATTCCTTGCTACATCTGAGAAAAATATAGCTAAGACTTTTACCTATCTATAGTCAAGAGTTTGAAATTTTGTTTCAACATTTTCTCAGTATTACATGTTCTAAGCATCGCCACTGATGTCTGAAATCCTAAATAATAATGTTTTGTAGATAAATTTCAATCTTACGTTGACCACATTGGGTCAGAATTGGTAAGCATTGCAACAGCATCTTTCGGAGATTCACATCGCCAATCATCAGTATTAGCGGCGCCTACATAATAAACTTTAGCTATGTCCTTTACAAATACTGTAAAAAGAGAAAGTTCGTTCTCACGTAAACGTCGGTACATGTACTCTGCTAGATAAGCAGAAAAACTTCCCCTGTTACAATTACAATCAGGAAGGAATTGTTTCATACGTGACCACCATCCTTCCACAGAATTAGAGTTTTCTTTCGTTTCTGAATCCTTAAAAGATATCGAATAATTAATTTTCAGATACTCAAATCCTGCATCACCAAGGCACTCGTAAGCTTTATAAGAATCCCACATGATTGTCGTACCTTGTTCAATGTATTTTTCAAACAGTGAAATCAGCGTGTCTCTAGATTTATTAGAAACGACTTGTAAAAAACATCGATCAGTACCTCTTTCAATTCCTCCAAAGAGTAAATTTCCTTTGACAGTGTTTCCACGATTATACTTTAGTTTTTCAAATTTAGACTCAGCAATTTCAACAATCTTACCCAAACCACCTAGTTTTCCTCCATGATTTAACATTATTTCCACGCATATTTCACGACAAAAGTTATACCAATCTATAACTGTATTTTGCGCAATATTGAGTTCACGACGAACAAGCCAGGATGGTTTTCTGTCACACCACATTGATGTAATTTGTAAAATTGTTTGTAAGGGAAGATGGGAGCGAGAAAACCATGAACCGGCTCTCACAGACTTAGTGGCTCGACATTTTCTACATCTCCATGCATACTTGTCACATGATCTTTCAAAAGGCTTTATCGTCATATCAACATTACATTTCAAGCACGTTAGTGATCTAGTTAAAAGTCTCACATCCTGAGTGTGACAAATCAATTCTAAAGGAGAAAGATTTTCTAAAGTAAGCACTTCATGTATGTTTTGCAAATCCATGTTTTTGTTATAATTCCTTATTTCACAATATGCACATTCGAAAATTCGGTCAGGTACTTCAATTTAATTCCCTGTTCTGAATTTTTACGTTGCTTTCAGACTTTTTATCTAATTGACATTAGTTGCAAGGGAAATTATTGAGACGAAGTCTTTCTAATTTCAATATCCTAGGCATTTCAGAAACCTTACAATTCGTAATTATATACTTTGCATCTATTCAAAATTATATGCATATACAGATTATCAATTCGCTGATTAACAATTTCTAATTTTATATTCGTCTCAGTATAAATAACAAAGTAAAATAGCCCTTGTGCTATAAATGAACCCTTCTGATTATAAGACTTTAATACTGAACTAAAATTCAATTTTAGTTTAAAAAACGGCATGACACACCCCTTTTAGGCACCATTCGATTACCTACTTCTGTGCTTTGGTCATACTGATTCATTCTGTAGTGACTTTCGTAGGTCGTTTTCATGATATTTGTATTTTGTCATATAAAACTGTTTGTGTGGTTGCTCAATCTTCAAAAATTTTAAACCAGTATGATGCTCAAAAGAATTGGATCCAAAATGCTGGCCCTGAAAAAAGTAAAATTAAACATTTTAATTATTCGAAGAATTAATTTACAAAACATTTCAAATCGCATTATAAACAAAGGAAATCTCTTGGAAACCTCTGAATACACGGACAAAAATTGAGAAATAATTTTTGTGATAATTTTTGTATTATATTTTAGAGTATGATTCGTTACTAGTGACTGTTTCTCAAGTACACTCTGTTAAAAATGTTTCGAATTTTACCATACCGCACCGGCATTGGAACGTGAAATTCCAATACGTGTATTACAGTTTTAAAGAATACGCGCCTTTTACCGTACAAGCATTGGATTTGACTTTACAACATCGATATTGGAATTTCACATTACATTTAGTTTAGACCATCTATCGGATGAGTAAACCTCTATTTTAGTAAGAATGAAGATTGTGCCTTGCTCGTCTAGTGGTAATACACTCGACTTAAAGCTTGGCGGTTAGGGTTCAATTCTCCGTGCCGGCGAATTTCGATTTTTTTAACTTAGCAGAATTTAAAAACTACAATATCATGTATTAGAACGTTAACTACGTCCTAGAAATAAACTTTCAATACATTTTATTTAAAATTCCAACAGAATTTTGTGCAGTGCAGATACCTGCGGATATAACCGTC
Source organism: Amphibolips quercusostensackenii (assembly GCA_032357855.1). Lineage (NCBI taxonomy): Eukaryota > Metazoa > Arthropoda > Insecta > Hymenoptera > Cynipidae > Amphibolips > Amphibolips quercusostensackenii. The sequence continues at coordinate 369,220 of JAUELO010000128.1, forward strand.
GAAACTCCTTTATAATAATAATAATAATAATAAATTCAATCTCCTTGTCTGTCATGTTCTTGTCGGCTGATGCGGAAAATACGATAAGGAACATGCAGGTACCAGTTGTAAACTATTCAGTTAAATGAATCATATAATTCCTATGTCCATCAATAAATTTTCAATGTACACTGTCAAAAATGTTTAGAATTATACAACAGTTCTACAATACAAGCGTAAGGTTAAATTGCAAACACGGTACTGGAATGACGGAATTGCAATACATGTATTGTAAGTGTTGTAAATCGTGGCCCACCGCCGAGATTTCCAATACATGTATTGTAGCGTTTATAAGTCGAAAATTGTACGCATGCGCCTCATCCGACCCATTTTCGGGTACATGCTCTAACCATTGTGAATATAATACAATATAACAATATATGATACAATATGATACACTATCATATGCTATAATACAATATGGTGCAATAACATTCAATGTGATACAATATATACTATAATAGAATATGATACAGTATTATATGAAATAATGCAATATGATACACTATGTCTTAATATGCTACAGTATGATATACAATCACACTATATGACACAATATGATATGATTTAAAGCAATATGATGTAATATGATATAGTAAGATACAATATCATATGACATAATACAATATGATAAATATGATACATCATAATACAATATAATATAATATTATATAATATGCTGGATTATGATACAGTATAATAAAATATGATGCAAAACGATACAATAATATGCAATACAATAAATATGATACAACATGGCACAATATGACACAGTATTGGCTAATATGGTACACTATGACACTTTATGATACAATACGATGCAATATAATACAGTAGGATACAACATTATATAATATAATGGATTATGATACAGTACCATACAATATGATGCTAAACGATACAATATGATGCAATATAACACAGTATTGTACAATATGATAGACTATCACACTATATGATACAGTATGAAAAAATATGATACAGTATGGCACAATATGCTACATTATTATACACTATCACACTATATTACACAATATGATTTGATACAATACCATATGATATGATACAATATGATGTAATACATATTAATACAATGCGATACAATATTATATAATATGGTGGATTATGATACAGTATTATACAATATGATGCAATATGATGCAAAACGATACAATATTATGCAATACATCTAATATAATACAACATGCAACAATATAATACAGTATTAAACAATATAATACACTAGCACACTATATGATACAGTGTGATGCAATATGGTGTACCATGATACAGGATAACACAATATGCTACATTATGATACACTATCACACTATACAACACAATATGATATGATTCAATGCAATATGATGTAATATGATATATTATGATACAATATCATGATGTGATACAATATGATACTTCCTATTACATTGTAATACAATATTATATATGATGGATTATGATACAGTATCATATAATATGTAAATATGATACAACATGGCACAATATAATATAGTATTATACAGTATGATACACTATCGCACTATATGATACAGTATGATGTACTATGATACAGTATAATACAATATTATATGCCACAATATGATATAACATAATACAATATGATGCAATGCGATACATTAAGAAACAATATCATACAATATGATACAGTATAATATAATATACATCATGCTGTACCAAGATGCACTATAATACACTACAATGATGAACTATGATACAATATCATATAAAATTATCACTTCTCCCTGGTGTTACACGACGGCTCACGTTTTTTTTTTTTAATATTTCGGTTAAACAGATGTCAAGATATCCAGCCGCAAATATACAGAAGTTTTAATTGCTACTGAATTCGTATTGTAAAATTCCAATCCATATGAGGTACCATACCAATATTAGCATTTGAAAACTACAACATTATGTATTATAGTGTTACCTTACGTTTCGGAAATAAACTTCCAATACATTTAGTAGAAGTTTCCAACAGAAATTTTTAACAGTGTATATTTGAACATAAAAATATCAAATATTAATTTTAAAACAATTTTTTTGGTGATTTGAAATTTCGGGATTTTACACTTTTGAAAGTTTTCAAGCTCGGTTTTAAATATTTTTTTTTTTTCAATTGAGAAGATTATTTCTTGACTATATTCTCCTATTCCTAACTGTATTCTCCTAGTCTGCTCGAACTTATCTCGGAGCCTGAAAATCAGGTGAGAGTCAAATCAATTCTAAGTATTAAAGAAAATAGTTCACACATTTTGAATAAATCAAAGGTCAGTTATTGAAATGTAGAGATTAATAAGAGGTAAAACATGATTTAACATAAGTTAAAAAAGAAAGCTTAAATACAATGCCTGATGAGCTTCTCTCTAAAATTAATTTTAAGGTTAAATTTAGAATTATTATTAAGTTTAATTAATTAATTAATTACTTTTATAATTAGTCTGCATTAATTTAATTTATTTTATTTAATTAAGTGTAAATCCAATGGAAGTCAGTGAAAAGTCACTAAAACTTCTAGTAATATCACTGATGAAAGTGAAGTGAGCCGAAAATTTACTTTGAATTTAAATTTACACTAATTATTAGTGAACTAATTATTTGGCATATTTTGTTTTATTGGAGCTTTGCGCAATTGGAGTTCTTTACAGTAGAAATTATATAAATATTTAAGTCTAAATAGAGGATGACATATACAGGCTGTCCCAACACTCAAGGTACATTTTTATATTTTTGAATTTCTCATGAAAAATGGAGTCGAAAAAACTGATAAATTTTTTTGAAAAGTTAATTATTAATGATAAATTAACAATTAAAGATTAACCAATTAGAAGCAGGCGTTAGATAGACGACAGTTAATGTGTAATTGACAAGAGTGTGTGCGCAAAAAAGATGCGGCCGTGTAATTTCAAATTTGCAGGAGGTTGTGAATGTCAATGGGGCAACTTCACACGACAAATACGCGACGTGATATTGAATATTAGAAAATATCTTTTTCTTTAAAATAAACGTTGAAATATTTTAAGTTTTTTTGAGTAATTTGAATTCTGTAGAATTTAAATTTATTCTTAGAATTCACTTGTACTTCTTGGAATTCTATTACAGTTTTTTTTAATTCTCTTGAAATCTTCACAATACACCATGAATTATTTTTAATTTTTCCAAGTCTTCTGTATTACCTGAATTCTCTGAATTCTTCTAATTCTCTGAATTCTTCTAAGTTCTTCGAACCCTCCTGAATTCCCTGAATCCTTTTACATTCTTTAAATTCTTATGAATTCTCTGAAATTTTCTTAATTGTTCTCAATTCTTGAAATTCTTCTAATTTATCTAAATTCTACTAAATTCTCTGACTTCTTTTAAAATTTTCTGAACTCTTCAAACTGTTCTGATTTTTTTGGATTTTCACAGCATCACTTAATTTTCTTTTATGGTTTTTAGTAATTTTGAAATCATTAGAATGCACATTGAGTTTATTTGAACTCCTTTCTATCATTCGAGAAATCTTAATTCTCTTCAAATCTTTAGAATTTATGTTGAATTATTTTAACTTCCTTCGAATATTCTGAATTCCGCAGAATGCAAACAAATTCTACAATAGTTTAAAAGTTTTTGTTTAATTTCTTGAAGTCTTTACAATACACCATGAATTGTTTTAAATTTCTCTAAGCCTTTTGTAATCCGTGAACTCTTCTGAATTATTCTGAATTTTCTCATATCTTTTGAATTGTCTGAGTTCTCTGAAATCTTTTGAATTCTTGGTATTCTTTTGTAGTCCTACAGATCTTTTGTATATTCTGAATTCTCTGTAAATCTTTAGAATACTTTGATAGACTAGAGTAATGCATTATTTCCTGAAAATAATGGGTAGTTTCAATAATGTCCAACCTTGCTGACATTCGGCTTCTTCTAAAATATGGATTGGAGTTTCTTGGCAAAATAAGACTCTTTTAGTTGTCTTTCCTATTTAAAAAACTACCGAAAATATTGTTTAAACATTAATTCCAATCATGCCACCGGAAACAATGCATCATTTTTAGAAAATCATGAATAGTGTAAATAATTTCTACCTTCGGCGGCATTTTGCATATTTTTAAAAATAGGTAGGTGTTTGTCATCAAATTAATACACTGTTTGTCCTCTTGTCCAATTGGGAAACTATAAAAAGACTTTTTAATCTAAAATTTCATTCATGCGACGGGAGGCAATGCATTATTTTCTGGAAATCATGAGAACTGTAAATAATTTCAAACTGCGACGGCATTAGGTGTATTTTTAAAATTAAGTAAAGGTATGTCGTGAAAATAACACCTTTTCCGTTGTGATCCGTAATAGAAAAACTAGCGAAAAAACATTTTTAACATGAATTTCAATCATGCTACTAGAAGTGATGTATTATTTTTAGAAAGCGAGGAGAAGTTTCAATAATGCCCGACTTTAATGACATTTGGCCTCTTCAAAAATTTGGATTAGAGCGTCTTGTCAAAATGAGACTTTGTCTGCTGTCTTTTCGGTTTAGAAAACTTCCCAAAATATTTGTTAAGCATCAATTTCCATTATTTCACCGGAAGCAATGCATTATTTTCTGAAAATCATGAAAAGTGTAAATAATTCCCAGCTTTGCTGGCCTTTGGTATCTTCCTTAAAAGAGAGTTTGTCGTCGAGATGAAAACCTATCTACTGTCTTGCCTGTTCAAAAAGCTATAGAAAAATATTTCAAAGCATCAATATTGATTATGCTACCGGAAGTAATGCAATATTCTCTGAAAATCATGAGAAACGTAAAAAATGTCTAAATTTTATGGCATTCGGTCTCTTTTTTGAAATTGATAAGAGTTTTTCGTTAAAATGAGACCTTTTCTGTTGCAAAAAGCTTTTAAAAGATTAATTC
>JAUELO010000128.1:699230-710108 GCA_032357855.1 Amphibolips quercusostensackenii
AATTGACAAATCTTGTTGGCAGTCAATCTGCAGGGTTTTTAGATTCTCGTTGATTGATTCTTCGAGTATACGTATCACTAAATTATTATTGTCAATCTCTGTTCGCATAGAGGATGTGACTTGATACACAGTACGTATCTCGTTTTGTATGATGCGCTATACAGGTCCAAAATTGACTGCGTCGTATTGTTCTTTAGCCTCGCTAACGTTCAAAGTCTTTTTCCGTCTACGTCGTAATGACCGTCGGAGGTGTTCTTGAATCCAACATCAAGCGTTCCACGGTTTGCTGCAGCGGTTCAATCCAGGTGACGTCCAAACACGTCAATACTCATCGTGATACTGACGATATTCTCATAAGCACGCTCCTAATATATTATTTCAGCTTCCCGTAGGATCTTCTGCGTAATACATTGAACATTTTTGAAATAAAGCTTTTGTACTTAATATATCGGCCGGTACGAATAAGTTCAGTTGAGCTGTACCGCTTCTTGTGCACACTTGTAGCAATCAATATTTCTAGATCACATAGTACTACAAGGAGACCGCACGCCTGTGGCGGGGATTGTAGAAAACAGCCAGCAATCGGGATCCCCTGTCCTCAAATTTTTATTTATTCTCAGATGAGAGCGCTACATGTGGTAAATTGAGGAATTACATTTTCTATTGTGCAGACAACAATTTAGTTACAAATTTTCTCTGAAGGGGTGCTTTCATCTGGGAACAAATACCGCTATGGAGAAAATCCGAGAACTGGGGATCCCGTACTGGCGCCAGCTGAAATATATGGAGTGCGGTCTTCTAGTAGTACTTCGTGGTCTAGATCGTCAGTGCTCATAGATGACTTTATGGGAGTTTTTCTCAACAGCAGTTCAAGCAGACTGACGGTTTTCAGATACTGTTTACCATTAACGAAAATATATTGTCCTTCGAAACTAATAGGCTTATCACTAATCATAAGGCTGCCATCACTGAGCTTACGCACACCATAGCGTTATCCATCACATTAAGCGTTATCATCTTCCTTCTCCTCTCCATATTTTTTTGTTACAGGCTCATTTTGCTCAACTTCTTTCTTAATTGAAGGATTAGATATATCAACCAGTTTCTGCAATGGCATGAAGATTGGCTTGACGTGTTGATGTCTTAATATATAATGATATAATTTCCATCACATAACTTGTATTTATAGAGAGATAAAACAGTTAAATCCTTTTCGGTATCCACCCTTTTTGAGAACGCTGTCCTTGTCAATAACAAGAAATTCATATTTTCCAGTATTCTAACATGCTGAATACTTGCGAAGTTGGTGGTATTTTGTCACTGATTACAATTTTTGCTGGACTCAGTCCACTTGGAGCTCTTACTGGTAGAGCAGCAGGTGTGGCTAAGGCAGTAAACGATGCTAGCGCAGCCGAACAACAATGCGCAGAAGCTTAAGGTCATAATGCAATGGAGGCCATGGCTCTAGGAAAAGGTAAACATCTAAAACCCTACAGAAAAGGATTAGATCTTCATATGAAACCTTATCAAAAAGGACAGGGACTTCGTCTAAGAACAGCACCAAAAAACTTCTAGTTTTTATGCGCAATCAATTACCACTGAAGGGGCCCCGCCGAATTGAATTAGTTATTTGTAATCTTGATGATAGTTACGGCCCTGGTACTTACTGGGTAAGTTATAGCAAGATCGGTGATAATGTCCTATACTTTGACAGTTTTGGTAATCTTCGTCCACCACCGGATCTTGTGGATTACCTAGGTGTTGTTAGCGTGATAAAGTACAAGCATGATAAATATCATAATCACAACAGTTTTAAATGTGGACATTTGTGCTTGAAATTTCTATCTGGAAAACTGCATATAAAAGATAAATAGTGTCTGTATAAGAGTGTGTGATGAATGGACTAGGGTCAGTACAAAAAAACCACATCACGGATGAATCATTTACCTTCACGATAACAGGAAACTCTTCGGGGCTAGAGGCAGAGTATTTTTCACCAATAGAACTCTCTCCTCGTAAGAACTATGCACTTGGACTCGTTGAATTGCTCACATGCAATGCGATTTCTAAAGTTGACATTGGACAGAATAAAATCTATGTAGGTGGTCGAGTAGTGACCATACCTACTGGCAGCTATGAGATTGAAGACATTGAGATTTATGTCTAGAAGGATTTAGCAGTTGATAGCATCACAATAAACATTAAGCTAAATAATAACAAATTGCGCAGCGAGGTGAAGTGTGCTCGTAAAGTAAACTTTTAACCTCACGATTCTATTTGGCGTTTGTTGGGTTTCACACCACGTATTCTCAAAGCAATAAGACTCATACTTCGGATCTACTAGTGGCTGTTCTCAAAGTCAATGCTCTACGAGTTGAGTGCAATATAACTACGGAAACTTATATCAATAATCGCAAAGTGCACACGGTTTATGAATTCTTTCCTGTTGTACCACCAGGATAAAAAATCGTTGAAGTACCGTCACACGTCATTAACCCCTTAATCGCCGTGAAGACAATATATCACATTTAGTTCAGCATTGTTGATCAAGACGGAGACTTGGTGAATATCCGAAGAGAGGATATAACAATACGACTGCACGTCAAATCATCATAATGGGTATCGTGTACAATCGCAAAAGAGTCTATACAAGAGCATCAACATGTCAAACGCAAGCCAGTTCTCAAGCAGCACGCAAGGCGCTAACACCTCAGAACATGCTCTTTTTAACGCAACTTGGTCTGAAGATCAAACCTCGTGGAAAAAAAACTGAAGCGTTCATTTAACATATTTATTGTCTCCTTTTTTTGCAACAAAAATGGAAGCAATACTCAACATTCAAGCAGCAGTGAGCTTTGATGAGTCCCAGCAATAGTTCACTGCATGTTTATGGCAGACTAATAAGGCCTGATGGATTTACAGCTGTTACTGCTACAATACTATTAAACAATGACATCTGCTATCTGTTTGATGAAATTCGATATGAACTCAATGGTGTCACTATCCCACTCAGTATGATTCTAGGAATTGCTGAAGACTATCGAAAAATCTTTGTAAACGCAAAGCATGAACTTATCCTGACAAGATCGCGCAGTGACTCAAATGCCATTATTCAGGCACAACAACAGCCAGAAAACGAAGAGCAATTTAAGATCTCGATGCATAAAGTAGAGTGCATTTTCTTACAACCAGGAATTTTCGCTCATGGGAATTGTATGAATACCCCCTGCTTCCCTCCAACTCAAGACATATCTGGAATGTGAAAACGTCAACTTCGTTGGAAAAACCACGGTACATTATACTGGGTTTCCAGACATGTATAGAAACGATAAGCTAGCCAGACATGCTAATCATTGTGATCACTGAAATATAACTAATGTCAAGATATTGTTCCATTCACAATACTATCCGTACGGTAATGTGAATCTAGACTTTGGCTGTAATCAGTTTGCGCTACTGTATGAGATGTACGCAAACTTTAAGACAGCCTACTACGGTAAAGAGCCTAAATCAATGTTAAAGAAAAGTGATTTTAAAGTATGCGCTCCTCTCAGTGTTAGTGATTGCTGAAAACAAAATGAGTTTCTCAAACAGGCATTTGTGGACGCTCGTTTGGAATTTGAATTTGCAAACAATTTCCCTGATGAAACTGTAGCCCACTGTCTAATTATACATAACTGTATCATTCAATACCAGCCCCTTAGTGGTAGCGTGAAGAAGTTGATTTAAGATGATAGTGGTGGGGTAATGGCAGAGGTGGGGTAATACTGATGTTGGTGCAGATAAAAGGTTAAAAATTGAGATGATTTTAGCAACAGAGTTCAGCTTTCATCGACATGGAGTTCATCGTGGACGTGCCCTTACGAAAATTTAAGTCAGGAAAAAAATGACAGGCCTGTCATTATTCGCCTGTCATTTTTTCCCTGTAGGTTTTTCGCGACCACGGGAAAACAACAGGGAAAATGACAGGGAAAACAACCACCGGAAATGAAGATAGATAATACCTGTGGGAAAAAAGTTTGTATAAAATCCTTGCGGATTTTATACCATAATCCATTGTTTCATTTTTTGAATCTTCGAGCATTCATTGCTTTTGATTATTATGCAATTTTATTGAGGGCAAGGAACACGATGCATTTGATTCGAGATCGCTAAGTCCTTATTTTTATGAAAGCCCACGATTCCGCGTTGAAGAACACTTAATTAATTCTCCACCAGAAAGTTTGTCTTAATATATATTGATAAAAATCACATCAAACAAGATGAATACTCGATATATCGACAAAGAAACACAAAGCAGTCGTTATTTGGCTCTTGGAGCACTACAGACGTAACAATATCACCCATTGCTTCTTCGTGCGCAATCATGGTGCGCAATCGCGTTCGTGTCAGTTGTTGCGGTGCTCCAAGAACCAAGACACTTGACGGCTGCTTTGTGTTTCTTTGTCGATTACTCGAGCAATCATTTCTTGTGCTTTGATTTTCAACATTGCATTAAGACAAACTTTGTGCTGGAGAATTAATTAAGTGTTCTTTGACACGTGTTCTTTGAATCGTGGCCTTTTATGAAAATAGGGACTAAGCGATCTCGAACGAAATGCACCGTGTTCCTTGCCCTTTATGAAATTGCATAATAATCAAAAGCCATAAATGTTCGAGGATCCGGCAGAATGAAACAACGGACTATGGTACGGAAATTCTCTTAAAAGTCCGTCGTCGAACAATAACCATAGACGTAGGAAGACCATGGTTCCGTACAAGGGCGGAGGTTATATAAGAATATATTTATTTTAGTAAGTTAAGTTAAAGTATTTTATACATTAATAATTATTAGCAAAGCTCAATTAAAAATTTAACATATATATTCTTTAGCATAGATATTCTATTAACATGATGTAGGAATCATTAGAATAATCCAAATCGGCAATCTTGTTCATACTTCTATTGCCTTCTATTCTTATAAAAACCATTTCTGCAAAACAACGTCTATAATAGTTTGGTTCGGTGTGTGAAACTTCGACTTTACCCCATTTTATTGAATCAGAATCACTATCGTGAAATTGGGTTAAGTGCTTACTTATCAGACGTTTGGTCTGACCAACATAAGTCATTCCGCAAGAACATGTTATTCTATAGATTATCTAACACTGATCCAGTGTCTCTAATTTATCTTTGCCTAATTTGATAAATTCATTCAATTTGTTGTCAACTCTAAAAATAGTTTTAATTTCATAGTTTTTTAAAAGTCTCCTGACGTTATTAGAAATGCAACCAAGAAACGGAATAGAAATAATTACTTTTTTCACATTAATTACGTTATCATTGTTGTTAGTTATAATAAGATTGCTATCAAGTTGTTTCTTTTTGATTCTAACTCTTTGAACCTTTTTTTCATGTGTTTTTCAGTAAAACTGGTGGGATTATTATTATATTTCAGATATTTTTTTATTAGATTTAAATTAATGGTGTGAAATAAAGGATCAGATAAAAGTATCGCGGAATCAGTTAGATTTTTCATGATTCCTATTTTATGTTGGATCGGAGTGTTGGATAAGAAATTTAAAAATGTTCCTGAATAAGTTTCTTTTCTAAACCAGTTAGTAATTATAAGGTCATCATCTCCTCTAATGACTACTTTATTTTTAAAAACTGATATAATTGTTTGTTTCAGTTTCAACCGTAAATTGTAGTCTCTGGTGGTAGGAATTAAAAAGGGATACTAATGCATTTAACTCGTCTATTGGTGAAATAAGAAAAGTGTCATCGTCATAAAGAAAATATATGGGAATTAAAAATTTGCATTCTTGTAAAACTTGTGACTTTAAGTCTTGCATTACTATTTCGGACAAAATTGTCGAAATAGGAGACCCCATAGGGGTATTAAAAGTTAGTCTATAATATTGATTCTCAAATTTAAAAAATGTTTATTCCATTAAAAATGTGATGCTTTTTATAAACTGATCCAAAGGACTTTTGGTATTTTCACTTATAAATTGCCGTCTATTTTCGATTCTTTGTATGACTATTTCAAGAGGGACATTGGTTAATAGAGATGAAACGTCAAGAGAGACCATAATATGGTTATTAGGTATTTAAAAATTAGTGATTTTTTCTTTAAAAGATATTGAGTTTTTGATGTTATATTTATAAGCCGGCAAGGAGTCTGAAATTATTTTTCTTTAAGTTTTTGCTGGGAAGTATGTCGGCGTGTTAATAGATGATACCACAGGCCTGAGAGGAAGAACAATCTTACGGATCTTAGGGAGTCCATATATCCTCGCGATGTTCGTAGTCGTAGTTGAAAGGTTTTTCCTTCTAATGTCAGGATGAAGAAGTTCTTCTAATCTCCATCCGCCAGTCAACTTAAAAGTGTCTCTTTGGAGTTTTTTTAAAGGATCGGAATCTATTTTTGTATAAGTTTTTTTATCAAAAAGCAAATTATTTATTTTATCAATATAATCTTAACGTTTCATTACTGCAGTAGTATTGTCTTTACCAGCTCTGGTTATCAAAATGTTCTTGTTACGTTTAAGAAATTCATTTGTTAGTTGTAAATTTTTAGCAATATTTTTATCTGCTTCACAGATGTGTCTTGGTTTTTTTTTTAAATAGTTAGAAGTTTAGGAAAGTATTTTGTGTCTAAATTCATCCATTTAAATTAATAAATTCATCAATTTAGACACAAAATACTTTCCTCAACTTCTAACTATTTAAAAAAAAAAAACAAAGACATATCCCTGAAGCAGATAGAATTAATACTAAAAATTTAAAACTAACAAATGAATTTCTTAAACAAAAAAAGAAGATTTTGATAAACAGAGCCGATAAAGGCAATACCACTGTTGTAATGGAACGTGAAGATTATATTGATAAGATGGATAATTTGCTTAATGATAAAGAAAACTTATAAAAAAATAGATTCCGATCTTTTGAAAAAACTCCAAAGAGACACTTCTAAGTTGCCTGGCGGATGGAGACTAAAAAAACTTCTTCATCCTGACATTAGAAGGAAAGACCTTTTAACTACGACTACGAACATCGCGAAGATATACGGACTCCTGAAGATCCATAAGATTGGTCTTCTTCTCAGGCCTGTGGTATCATCTATTAACACACCGACATATTTCCTAGCAGAAATTTTAAGTAAAATAATTTCAGATTCCTAACCGGCTTATAAAGATAACAATAAAAACTCATATCATTTAAAGAAAAAATTACTAATTTTAAAATACCAAAATTCCTTTGGCTCAGTTCATAAGAGGCATCACATTTTTAATGGAATCCATATTTTTTTAATTTGAGAATCAATATTACAGACAAACTTTTGGTACCCCTATGGGGTCTCCTATTCCGGCAATTTTGTCAGAAATAGTCATACAAGACTTAGAGTCGAAAGTTTTACAAGAATGCAAATTTTTAATTCCCATATATTTCCGTTATGTCGATGACACTTTTCTTACTTTGCCAATAGACGAATTAAATGCATTAGTATCCCTTTTTAATTCTTACCACCAGAGACTACAATTTACGGTTGAAACTGAAACAAACAATTATATCAGATTTTAAAAATTAAGAAGTCATTAGAGGAGATTATGACCTTATAATTACTAACTGGTTTAGAAAAGAAACTTATTCAGGAAGATTTTTTAATTTCTTATCCAACCATCCGATCCAACATGAAATAGGAATCATTAAAAATCTATCTGATTCTGCCATACTTTTATCTGATCCTTTATTTCATACCAATACTTTAAATTTAGTCAAAAAATATCTGAAATATAATAATTATCCCATCCATTTCATTAAAAACACATCGGAAAAGTTTAAACAGTTAGAATCATAAAGAAACCAACTTGATAGTACTAAACTTTCTCAACCAGCTAACACAGTTACTAGACTGAGCAGTGACACGCTTGTAACAAAATTCAGAAAAGCAGTCACTAGTAACTTCCCTGGTGGTCACCCAGTGACAATTTAATTTCCACTCGAAACAGTCACATGTTACAAGTGAAGCAGGTAACATTATCCCGCCAGAGGCTTGTAACAAAGTGAGGTTTGCAAAAACAGCGTGCAATAATAGAATAACCTCAAAAAATACAGTGTTTCGGAATAAAAATTATTAATGCTCTTGTAAAAATTTAGAATAGGTTATAATTAATTGACTAATAATTTTCGGGAAAGTGATATAATATTATAGACTTCCTAATTGGTGAAATAACATATGAGCACATTTTATAATCGACATAACCAATTTTTAAGCTGAATAACCTGTACGAAAAAAGTGACATAAGCGGTTAGAAAGTATAAAGCTGTCCTCAAAAGTTTTCTTTAGTAGATATATATGTACATATCCATATAAAATACGTCTTTTATCCATAACAATATGCATCAATACGCAGCAATTAGAAGCTTTTTATGAATTGTAAAAGGTTTCAAAAAGAAAGTTTTTCTTGATTCCTAGGAAAATTAAAAATGATTTTTTTAATTTTATTTTAATAGAATGTTTCGATAAATTTCAATAGAATCCCCAAAATTTGCAAAAAAGTCTTAAGCTCGAGTTTAAAAAGTGTTTAGTTTAAAGAAGAAAATTAATTGTTCAACTCTTTAATGTTTCTAGATTAAAATTGGTTTAAATGATATAATTTGGAAAATTTACAAATTTATTAATTCATTCTTTAACATATAACTTTGAAAATGATAACGTGGATTTATATTTCTTGAACTGAATCAAAATCTTTGAACTGTACTATTTATAAAAGTTAAAAAATGTTATTTTGCAGTATAAATGCATTTAATGAAAATTTTGTTGATTAAAAAGAGTTAATAGCTTTCATCTTATACATTTAAATTATTAAGCGTTTGAGTACAAAAATTTAAATTTTAAAAGTTTATAATTCAAGAGTTTTTACATTTTATTGACCGTACACAAGACAAAAAAAAATAAATATTATCAGTTTATTTTTTAAGTTATATAAATAAAATTTTCGTAAGTTTCTCCAGAAATTTCAAAAAAAAAAAATTTGAGACTTTAGTTGTATAGAATAATAATCTATAAAATTTCAAAGAAACTTTTTTCATTACGGGATTTTGCAAAATAGTAGGAAAAACTCGGATTTGTTTAAAAGATTTAAAAGATATTTAGGACTTTCAAAAGTTTGAAAGAAATTTAAAAATATGTTATAAATTCTCAGAAACGTTTTGAGTTTTAAAATATTTTAATTTTTTCAAAACTTCTAAAATTCCTAAAATATTTTCAACCGACTCAAATTTTTCTTAAAATTTTGAAAAATCATTAAAAATTATAAAAATTGCCATAAAATCTTTCAGATTTTTTTCCACATTTTTAGAAACCTTTTGAAATCTGTTGAAAGTTTCTTAAAAAATTAATTTTGAAAATTGAAAAACTACTTCATATTTTCCCAGAAATCTTAATTTTTTATGTTTTCAAATCTTTTCAAATATTCTTTGAGAATTCATTTTTGAAAATAAAAAAATCATAAAAAATGTTGCTAACAATCTTAAGAAATTTTTTTATTTTCTTAAAATCTATCAAAATTCTCATAATTCAAATTATTTTTTACTACATTCAAAACTTCTGAATATCTGCTGAAATCATTTGTTTTCCCAAAAACTTGTTAAAATTCAGCAAAATCAAAAAAAAATGTCTTAATATTTTCCACATTCCTTTTCGACATATTTTGAAATCTTTAAAACGTAAAATGAATCTCTTAAAATAAAACCTAAATCGTTTCAAATTTTCCAAAAATATTAATATCAGTGCCAGTAATTTTTTGGTTACCGCTACAGGAGAGATAGCAAAATATTAGGAACGGAATTATTTCCCAATTTAATTAGGTCATTTACAATTAAAATTTTCTCTTATATTAATACTGTTTGGAAACATTCAGAAATCAATTATATATTTTTTAACACCTTTTGTCTACAAGATTATAATTTTGAATCACTCAATTTTAAATTATTCAGATTAAAAATTTTGTGCTTTTAGACATTACACTAATTAAAGAAAGTTGTAACATATCAGAGACTAGAAAAACATTTTTAATTACTATGTTTCTTAAATTTAAAAAATGTATTTTGTTTAATTTCGACGGATTTAAAATAAAGATGTGATTTTCAGCATTTACAACTTGAAACCGGTTTAATTAATAAAGTTAATGTTCAATTTAAGAACTTAGCCATTTCCAAAATTTGAAGACTTATGCCTACAACCTTTTTTTTAGTACTTCAGAGGTGTTTTCCAAATTTGTAAGCCAAAAAATTTGGAATTTTTATTTCAAAGAACTTTTAGTCTGCATTATTTTAATTTTAAATCTGCTGATTTTAAATTATTCAAATCCAAAAGTTCTTGCGTTAAAAAATTACACTTATACTAATTTTATTACACTAATTGAAAAAAGTTTTAACATATCAATAGACTAGAAAAACATTTTCAACTATTAGGTTTTTGAATGAAAAGAAATAGTTTATTTAATATTCACTGACTTAAAGTTAAGGTGGTTAATTTAAAAAATGATATCTTGATACCAGTCTAATTACAAGAGTTGATACTGTTTGACTTATAAACAAATACAATTTACAAAAGTGTGTATTACAAGCAAAAATCAAACATTTTTGTATAGCAAAATCAACGTCAAAGCTATTTAGGTTTGCACTTTTAAATTGTGCGGGAAATCGTTGAGCCAATAGAGCTTTTCCATTAAGCCATAAAATTTCAAAATAACCAATACATCGGACATTAGACTCGCGTTATATACACTGAATTGCATTAAACATACTTTTTAAGATCAATTAATTCTTTTATTTAATGAAAATGATACGCTCGTGTTTTGTTGTGGGTTGTTCGAAGAAGAAAGGAAA
>JAUELO010000128.1:1026110-1037180 GCA_032357855.1 Amphibolips quercusostensackenii
AATCATTGATTTCTAACCATATAGAATTATTATCATAAAAACCTAAAAAGCTTATTCAAATTGTTATGAAAATCGAATATTTAGTCTTAAATTATTTGAAATCTAAAATGAAATAATTAATGTTAAACTTATCATTTTACTTATTTGCATTTACTTATTTAGGGAGTTCCTAACAATATTTTTTGATCTTATCAAAAACACGATTCTAGATTACTAATTTGATGTATTTCAGGTATCCCATTATTTTTCATCATTAAGAGCACGGCTATATATATACTATAGCCAGACTTTTCCTGTACTTGAGACATACTTTTCCTATACTTTAAACTGTGATTAGCATTATTAAAAAATGAAGTTAAATATAAAACACAAATGTATTTTTCTACCTATTCGAAATGTAGTTTTTTTTGTAGTACATGCCCTCCCCCCCCCAAAAAAAAAACCTCGCAAATAGAAACTGTGGAAGGTGAGGAAAAAACGTTTGCTGTCAAAGAGCGTTCACCTCAAAAAACGTCTGCCCCACGTAGGAAAAATGACATAAAAGAAATGAATCTCCCACTCTAAATCTGAATTCGTGAAATTTCACTAATTCAATTAGAGAGAAGTCGATTACTTACGATTAGTAGAAAACTACTAATTTGATTGAAGAAAATTGTCCACTTATGAAATTGTCAATATTCCACTTCTGAAATTGTCAATATTCCACTAAACAATTAGTAGTCCGTGTCCTTGCAGTGGCAGAACTCATTCCCCAACTCTTGTGCGGTAAGCTTTTCAGCCTCGTTGAAGCATTTAGACATTTTCGCTGTGAAAATACATTGCACCATCTGATAATAACTAAAAAAATGATATTATTGTTACAATACATCCTATGTATTCCTCTTGTATCATTAGAATTAAAAGTTTTGTTTTGATTTAAGCAATAAGTATAATATTATATTATAATTAAACTTAATTATGAGATAGTATATTTGATCATTGTACTTACCTAATACCAGCAGCATAAATTGCTTGATTAGTAAACTTTCTAACAACAATTGAACGCTTCGTGACTTCGCGAAATTTCTAACTTATCTAATTCGTTAGTTATCGCGCTAGGTTACTGATGAATTAGTAAAGCGAAATTACTAAATAATAGTGAACCATGCTTACTAATTGGCATTAGTAAAACTTATACTAATTTATCAGTAGTATACTCACTATTTTTCAAGTAAAACCGCACAATATTACTATTTTGTTAGTAAACCATACATTAACTTGTGAAAATTTCACTTATTCAGATTCAGAGAGCACATGCGCTAAATGAGGCTAACTTCACAGGACAATGATTTGCGGTAGGGTTCTTAAAAAGAACGCGGAAAAATTAAAAACAAGAAAAAAAACACTTTTCTATACATGTCGTTTTATTGTTACGCATCTTCCCGCTTTTTATGTCGAACAACGCTTTTGTCAATTAAATTATAAATTAGCTATTATTAGCCTAATAAAATGTCATTTTAATTTCAGCACATACGAAATTTATGACAATACTAGTTGTGCATGTTGGTACAGAGCAAAAACGGTTGTATTTGAAACAAATTTATTTTCATTATTTGCAATTTTTATTCTCATAATAACATTGAAAAATTATTGAGAATAATAAAATTTTGTGTCATGGTGGAAGCAAGGGACAGAATAGGAAGGCGCTCCCGTGATCAAGATTTAATTGATAAAATCGTTGTTCGTCATAAAAAAACGTAAAGCTGAGTGACTCAAAATGGCTGAGTCCAGAGTGACAAGAATGAAACGCCATTTACAGTTAAATCTATTCATACCCTCATTTTTGACGTCGGGGCTTCCCAGGACCATTCACTTTGAAAATGGATCATAGGGAGATATTTTTTTTCTTAACTTTCTTGTTTTTTATTTTTACTACGTTTTTTGTTGTTTTTTTTTCAAGAAACCTACCGTAAATCATTGTCCTGCAAAGTTAGCCTAATTCAGGTGCAATCAATAAAAAACTTAAAAATAAAAACATTTCCGTTTTGAATAAGGACGCATTCTCCTCGCGCGCTGCGCGCGTGGCTCGCGAGTTTGAGAGTGCGTAAGGCATGCGACTGTTGGTTCTCGCGCTTCGCGCTCGATAATGTATTTAACCACATTTGTGTACAGATCTTCCGAATTAAAGGTCAAAGCATCGACTATTGTAATTTGCTTATTGTGAATTTTCTTTTGTTAAAGCTCCTTCGGCTTTGACGAACACATTCTTATCACGTATCTCGTATTACTTCGTGATCGATTTTGTCCAAAATGTAAACTTTTTTACATTATGTTCAACACTGTTGTATAAAATGTATATCACGTTTATTACTGTACCTTGGTTTGAGATTGCTTATTTAGATATAGCAAAATAAAGTAAAAATTTTATTTATCAAGGTTACTTTAATATTTTTTTTCTTATTTTGCATTGAATTTTATTCTTAGCTACCATGAAAAAGGTATCATTTCAATAAATTTATATTATTACAATTCATAATGTGCATTAGTATTGAAATATACGTAATTCATTGTCTGGTTTTTATAGTTTAAAAGGAAGTGCACATCCTTCTTTCATATCTTCATTAGTTTGACCGCGAAATAGAATTTATAATTTTTAATTATTCTTAGGGTGACAAAAATTTTAGTTTTTAATTTTTCAACATAACTTAAAAAGTTGTTATAATAATCTTGAAGGTCTTTTAAAAGCAACATATTTCTTTTCTTTACTTTTTTATATCGTGCGTTGCTTGGCTTAAAATTTTATTTTCGTCTGTTTTTTCAGATTTTAGAAATACTATAACTCTGATAATTTGTTCTCTATCGTTATAAGTCATAATCTAAGTTATGTAGGTTTCCGAGTACTGGAGATAACCGTAGATCGAATTTCAAATTAAAAAAATGGTTTTAAAAATTTTGAAAATGCCTTAGCTTTTTAAATTTTTGTCCAAAATAGTTGGCTAACGAACTCGATTTTTCTTTTTGGTTTCTAAAACTGTATGCTAAAGCACATTGCAATCTGACTAGCCTTCTAAAAGTTATGCGGTACGCAGACGACCACGACAGATAGACACACCATCGTTAAACCGGTTTTTACAGATTCAGGTGGTTCCGAGACGTGGAAATTTAAAGAAATCCGCGAAAGTCAGTTTTCACATAAAAAAATACCTTTTCATCATGATAAGAATGTAAAAATATAAATTTTTACAAACAATACTTTTAGAATACGCATCAACGTTTCGACTTGTACTTCACTGTCAATGTTTGTAGGATATGTACTACACGAGTTTCTAAAAAAAACTACAATAAACTATACTCACTTTTAAAATAATTTCAAATGAATAATTTCATAATAAAACGCTCTTATTCAATTTTAAATGCTATTCAAATATTCTTTTAATCTAAAATATTCCATTCTTAACTCATTTAATTTGAAATTTATGAAATAAGGTAAAGATATTTCCTTTAATATTAAGCAATATTTTACTTTTCGTTTAAAATAAGAAATTATATTTCAAATATTAACAACTAAACAATTTTAAACTAAATTATTTCAAATAGAAAGCCCCGAATCGTTATAATATTACATAGTTTCAAATTTAAACTTTCAGCGTTACAATTTAAATTGCTCTATTCAACAAATTTTTAATATGCGAGTGAAATATTGAATTTTGATGCATGAATAACAATTAAACATGTATCAATTTGGGAAAAATTTGAGTTAGTTATGGAGACATTTACAAGTTTCGAGAAAATCCAAACATAATTTAAAACCGGAAAAGATTTCTAAGATTAAAAAACTAAATTTAGATTCCTAAAGATTTCAAAATAAAATTTTGAAGCTTTTTAGGGATCGTCAAAGGTGTTAGGGAAATAAAAAAAATTCTTAAGTTTCCTGGGAAAACTTGAAATTAATTTTCATTAAAAAAAATTAATTTTAAGAGAATATTTAAAAAAAATTATAAATAAATAATTTTTGATTAATGAGTAACAATTAAACCATGATTCATTTGGAAAATATTTAAGTGAATTTGAAATATATTTTGAGAAGTTTTTTAAAGATTTCAAAATAATTTAAAACGTTAAAAGATTTCAAAAAATTTAAAACACAATGCAGATTTTCGAAGATTTAGATGCACAAAATTGATAAGGTTTTTAAAATTTTTTGAAAGTTTCAAATGAATAACGAATTTGTGTTAAAATTTTAAGAAAAACCAACAATAATTTTTTTTTTAATTTAATTTAAAAAGACTATTTAATAAGATTTCAAATAGTTTTATAAAGAATCTGGAAGATTTTAAGGTAATTTTTTTTATTTTGCAGGACTTTGTAGAAATTGTTGGAAAAATTCGAGTGAAAAGATAATAAAATTACTATTAGATTCCTGGAATAAATATTAGTGTAACTGTCCACAAAAAACACATTTTTCCCTTTTCTCATGTCAACACTTGACAGATTGACATTTAAAAACACTACAGTGGCACTCCGATGTCTGAAGTCGATCGGACCTCTCTATCTACTATCTCTCTCTGTCCAATACTTCTGCTTTGTTCTATTTGTCGAATCGTAGAGCCTGTTGTCGACAGCCAACGACAGCGCGTAAATACTTTTGGTCGGTAACAAAAATAAGCGAGTTACTGACTGTCGGTAGTTTCTTAACAAAAAAATGTTGAGGAATTTGCTTAAGAGACATCACTCAATCGCTTTTTCGTATTTTTGGAAATAATATAATCGCAGTTTTTAGCAATAAGCAAACTATTGCATCCGATGGAAACCCTCACGAAAACGCCAAATCTGACCTTATTATAAGTATTTGAGTTCGCAATAAAAAGATATAAGAGAAAAAATTCTCCTAGCAGACGAATCGTAATAATTTTAGTAGGGATGGTCTGGTAGTTTTTTTTCCTCCCCTTCGCCACAGTGCAGTGGGGCAATTTGGCAATAACGACGTAAAAAACTATAACCACATCAAATTACAATAAAAAGTAATGAAACTTGGCTCACCGAAGGTATAGGTATCGCTGAATAAGAATCTGCTACCGCATTTACGAAATTCAAAATGGTGGCGGTAGTGCAAGCGGCCAAAGTTGGTTTGTTTTGTTTATATCGAAAAAATATTAAGTTTATAGTTGCACAGCTTTATGTGCATTGAATTTTGGAAGGTGTAAAACATTTTGTTTTATGCCTATGATATTGCTGATGATGAATCTAAAGTCAGATTTTTAAAATTTAAAATCGCTGATCCAATATGACTGCTAAAATGATAAAAAAGTTTATAAATCTTGATCAAAAGAAGCTATGCTTATGAAAGTTTGTGTACGTAGAATTTTAGGGTCGCTGAATATGAATCTTGAGTCAGATTTTCAAAATTCAAATTGTCTGATCCAATATAGGGGACGAATGATTTGACAAATTTATACATGTTTGTGAAAATCAGTGATCAGGGTTTTTTGGGTTACTGAATATAAATCTTGAGTCAGATTTAAAAAATTTTAAATAGCCGATTTAATATGGTAGTCCAAAAACTTAGAAAATTGTCGCATTTTTGTAAAAATAAGTACCTTGGGATTATTTGGGATTCTGATTCTGAATATTAGGTTCAATTTTTAAATTTCAAAATGGCCGCTCGAATACAGTGGACAAAAAACTTAAAGAATTTAGAAAAGTTTGTAAAAATCTGTACCTCGGGATTGTTTGAGGCTCTGATTCGGAATTTTAGATCAGATTTTTATAATTTGAAATTGCTGATCAAATATGGTAAATGAAGAAATTGACAAATTTATTAACGCTTGTGACAATCAGTTCACGGGGCATTTCTAGGTTGCCGATTACAAATTTGTAATCAGATTTTGAAAATTTAGAATGCCGATCTAACATGTCAGACAAAAAGCTTGAAAAATGTATCATTTTTTGTGAAAAATAGTACCCGGGTTTTAGTAAGCTTTTGTGCAGAATGGCATAAATTTTCTACATACTGTTTATGAATAGCAGGAATGGAATTCAGAACTTTGTAAATAAATATTTACAGAAATAACTCTAAAGCTTTTAACCTCTTTTTTATAAATCATAATCGTCAAATTCTGTTTCTAATTCATAATTGCTTGTAATTTTTTAAACACGCTGTTGGCATCGTCACTTAATTCTTTTATTTTATTTTCTTTTGGAACACGTAATCCACTTATTACTAGGTCTGGCGAAATAGGCATGAAATGGAGTCTGTTCATTAGATTTTAAACTTGAAAACAAATGCTTCGAATTTATCATAATCAATTTCCTGTCCGCAAGTCAAGATTTGTAATACATCTGCGAAAAGTTGAATTAACGAGGATTGATAACACAGCTCCACAAAAAAAAAGTTGTCGGCTCCAGAAAACAAAATAGACTTATGTTACGTTTTTGAGGTAGCTGAATCCGAACTCAGAGCCGGTTTGGCTCCATCATGTCACATTTCGTCCCTAACCTAGGTTAGGGACGAACTTAAAAAAAAGTGGCGAATTGGTAATTTCATGTAAAACATGTATTTTTTTAAATGCAAAGTGGTCGTATCCTATATTTTCTAGGTACTTGAGTCCGAATTCACAAAAAATTTCTTTCAATTCACGCCCTTCTTGAGTATCGCACTCTTTTATCTTTGAACGATCGGCATAAAGAATTCCGCTTCCTTTAACTCCTTTCTGTGTATGTTCTCTCTTTGATGTCTAGCAAAAGTCTGCCATCATGTTCACATCCCACCTCCCTTGGTAGAGACGCTCCACCTCTTCAATATCTTAATGAAAGTCTTCTCCATGCTCTTCACTGTAATTACCCAAATTCATGCGAAAATAGTCAATATGGGAATTCAATACATGTAATTTAAAGCTCATATCACATCCCATTTTACAGAAGTTTTGTTTCATATTTTTTACAATTATTTTGTAATTACCACTATTGTGGTTCCCCAAAAAGTTTTTTATCAACTTTCTTTAGGCTTAACCAAGCTGCTTTTTGCACTTTTTTCATAGTTGTGGCGAAATCCTGATCCCTACACATTTTTCGGATTTGAGGTTCATCGAATATTCCTCCTTTAATTTTGCATCCTGTAGTTCTAAAAATTTCCCTTGAATATATATAAAAGAGCTATCTTCTTCTTCTTCTAATGCTAATACAAGCTGCTTCATTATGCGGTGTCTTATATGCAGAGGTGTCAATAAAACTTTTACCAGATCTACTAGTGGGAGGTTGATGATGTTCTCTGATCCTGAGACAAAATTTTCTTTGGCTGATCAATAAATATTTTATGGTAATAAGGTCGATCTCTACTATTCCATAAATGTAGGAAACATGGAATTATTCCTGATATTTTGAAATCCTCACAACTTCTTTAATTGTGTTCTGAATATTTCAATTTATCCAATACCAAATTGATATTTTTGTAATTTTTTTTCAACGTCGTTAAATGTGCTACCGGTATGGGAGCAAAAACATTCGTATTGTGAACCAAAACAGCTTTCAAACATTTCTTACAGAAATTTTTAAATACTCTCCATTCGATGGCTTTGTAAACCCCTGGTTTTAATTCATCCATCAACCAGTTTATATCGTGACAGTAAACTAATGACGGCTCTTTTTCTGTTGAGAAATATTTCCTGAAATCTTTTTCTCTATTCTTCTAGTCAGTTGCTTTTACATCTTTTTTATCAAGTTCTTCTTTTTGTGTATAGATATTAAGAACTCACTTGTTTCTTTAAATAGTCCTAAATTTCTAAAGAGTTTGTTTAATTCTTCTTTCAAAAAAAAATTGTGGTTTCTTTTCTTTACTTTCTACATTTTCGTCGTCAATGTCAGATTTACTGGAGCATTCTTCTTCACTAGCGTCTTCTTGGATCTTTAAACTTTTCCGAGAAGAAATACATCCAATTCCTTCAATACTTTTCTCATCTGTATTGCACACCTTAATGGTTCTTATTACTGTCGGAACATCGGCGTAAACAATGCCTTTTTATTTTTTTTTTAATCCAGTTATATCGATCTTTCAGAAATTACAGTCCTCTTCACAAGTCGGTTCTGCCCATAAAGTTGAAATTTTTAATTGTAGATCTTCAATAGTTTTACTCTTATGCCCATTTTTTATCCTGATCGGCAATTGTGAGATCACAGCAGTCTTCGTAAATCGTTCTGATCTGCTCAGAAATTATCCTAAGAGTTTTTGGTGGATAGAATTCACTGCATACGTAGCAGAATGAATAAGAGTCTCTTTCACAATGATTTTTTGAGGTTATAGCTTCAAGATCAACTTGTGATTAAGTACCTTTAGATTGTCGATTTGAGGACTTTTTTGGTTTTATTCATGAATGTCATGAGTATATGATAGAACCACACATTAGGGATCCTGGTCCAATCGTACGTGAGTATGCCGTTCTGGGGGTGATAATCCGCATACCTTTCGAGGGCTAAGTATGAGGGCTTTCCAACTTTGACGAGGGAAAAGTCAACTCATCGTAGGACACACTACGACTTCATCATCACACCCTAATGCCCTCCTGCAAGTCAGTACGCTCTTTCGGGCTTCGTTACTCCAACAGATAGTAATACAAATCAGTCTAGACATCCCCTTTTAGGGCAGTTGTCATCACTCAGAGAATCTGGCAGAGTAGCAGCATTTCGTCACTCAGTCAAGCAACAAGATCATACTGAGAGAATATCTCGTTTAGAATTATCAAAATAAAAAAGGTGCATGCATCACCTGATATCACTGTGGGATGAAACATATAATTATGCAGTGCGAGAACTTGCGAAATACTGGTTCGCACGGTTGTTATCTGCATAATGCTGACAACATCGTCAACTGATTTTCGACTAGGTTTCAATTTTCTCTAAGCGAGAAATTAAACAAGTGGAGTCCGGTCTGTTAGATTCAAAGTTTTTCCGACGTTACGTATCAAAGATTAAACTCTGGAAACGTGGTATCGAACCGACTCAGCATTTGTGCTCAGCGACCTCGAAAACATAGGATATGACCACTTTGCATTGGAAAATGCATGTTTTACATAAAATTATCAATTTGTCACGTTTCTTCCTAGGTTAGAGGCAAAGTGTGAAGTCATAAAACTACAACGACTCTAGATTCGTACACCATCCTCGAAAACATAGGGCATGACCACCTTGCATACAAAAAATGCAAGTTTTGCATACAATTACTGATGGGCTACATTTTCTTGAGGTTAGGGACGAAGTGTGACGTCATATAACCACAAAGGCTCTGGATTTGTATTCAACGACCTTGAAAACATAGAATACGTCCACTTTACGTAGACGGGAATCATATTTCACCTGAAATCAGCCATTTTTCATGTTTTTTTTAATTAGGGACGAAATGTGACGTGATGAAGCCAAATCGGTTCCGGATTCGGATTCAGCGACCTTTAAAACGTAAAGTAAGCTTATTCTAGTTTTTGGGACTGACAATTTTTTTCTGTATAGCTGTGTAATCTACGAAGATTAATAATTTTGACCGCAGATCATCTTGAAGGATCTTTTTTCGCGATTCTCTGAATGTCTTGTGATCATTTGCAGCATAAGATCTTTTGAAATCTCAATTGTACAAAATATGCAATATGCACTCCAGGTATTGAAGTTGGTAGTGAAGACTTCATAGACCAAAATACTAATATTTTTCCTGAACAACCAGTTTTCGAAGGCCATTCGAATTTTTCACTTGATTTGTCGCAGCCCCACATCTGTTAAATGAAGTAGGAGATGACTGTCTGGTCAGAATGTTGCAAACTTTTTCATCAAGCATTAATGGGTATAACTCATGAGAATTGGTATACATTTTTGTTTTAATAGCAACTAAAGTATGTTTTAAATGCGAGATTTTCACAGCATGATAACAATACACTTCGGTAGTTTTCTGTAATGTTTCTTTCGTTCATCCTGCATAATCTTACAGAAGATAGTCGATTATTCCTCCATAAAATCACACAAAATCTGACCATCCCTGGTGGAATTGTTCTTTGTGAGGAGGCGATTGGTTATTTTCCGATAAAAACCTACGATGTGGTCAGAGGGTTTCATATTTACGTTTGATCAAACCAAAATGCATGTACATAGCCATTGCTTTGTTTATCATATCGTTTTCATATGCTTTGAGATCATTAATATAGACTTCAGACTGCTGTTGTGAAAGTGCAATTGCTTTTAATAATAGTCCCTTGGCTACGGTTATCGCGCAGGGTTTATGCACGTTTTTGCTGCATTCTTTTAATACAACCTTCATAACTTGAACGTGTGCGTCCGTATCCACGAGCTGATGCACAAGAAGTTCGTAATGTTAAATTACAAGATTTAAGTTGAGTCGGATTTTGAATTGACACTTCAAATTTTCAAACATAAAATTCTTATATTTATTCTTAAACCTATCACGCATTCGCTGAAAATCAACACACAAGTTTTTTTAACGTCTGATAAAATGTGTATTCAAATAAGAACGAACATGAACTATTTCAGTGGTATTGTAATCGAGCGTATTTTCTATCTTTTTGATTATCATAACTATATTTGATTTCTTTTTATTTGTATCAGTCCATATCCATTCGTACAACTCACTTACCTGTATGATAAACATCGACGTTTTTAAAATTTTTTAGTAATCGCTTGTATAGAAACTGTTAGAATGGCTAATTTCAGATGCAGTTGTTAGATATTAGCTAAAGTAACGGAAAAGAGTGAGAATTTCTTTGTTTTTGTACGACATGAAGGAGCTTGTAAAAAAAGTGAGAATTTCTTTGTTTTTATATTAAATGAAGTTGCCCAAGAAAAGAGTAAAAATTTCTCTGTTTTTTAATGACATGAAGTTGCCCACTCCTGCTCCTTCTGTCCTACAAGGTAACCAAAAGTGAGAAATTTGAGCAAAAAGCCATCGTACAACACTATTCCGTGGAGTCCGGTCTCTAGGCGCGGATGAACTTACGCGGCAGACAGGATAGTTGGAGGTGAAGTCTTCACCTCTGAATACTTTCTTAGAGCTACCAATCTTTGTAGAATGTTATGAGAAACAGTGTTGACGGGTCAGATGAA
>JAUELO010000128.1:1046386-1056742 GCA_032357855.1 Amphibolips quercusostensackenii
GCTGAGAAATTCTCTCGCAGTTGAACCTCCGAGGCTTATGAAATGCTGGAACTGCCATGAAAATAATAATTAAAAAAGAATAAAAACAATCGTGTTGCTAATTGTAGATTTTCTGTCTATGTAAATTTTAGAGATGTTTCTACATTTTTACAAGTAATTCCAAATCTTCGATAGTTGGAATATTTTGCAGATTTATAATACTCGTGTTCTGAACAAAAAATTAGAATTTTCAAATATGTAACACTCTGAAATGTTTCAGAATGTTCATAGCATTGACATATAGCATTGTCAATTGACTCTAAAAATGATACATTTTATGAGATAATAATCTCCTCACAAGTTTTTCACGAACATCGACGGAGTCCTTTGCCTCCATCTGTTTGAAGTCATCGACGTTCGACAAGGGGAATCCTTCTAAGGGCTGAAGAAGACTTGTGTTGAAACGAGATTCAGCAGCGAGTTGAGCCTGTTGTAAATATTTATCCAGACCATGAACGGCCTTTTTGAGTTCTTCATTTTGTATCCAGAGGCGTTTATTTTATTTCAAAATTTGATCATTTTGAGTACTTAAATGCCTGAAAAAATGTGCGATTTTATACTTAGAGACCTACTATTCGCAGTAATGAGAGTGTACAGTTTAGGGTAGTAATTATGAAGTTTTTTTTTATTTCCTTATAAAATATGTGATTTTCAGTCAACCACGAAAGAGCACTTGAAGTAATATGACAGACTAGAATTGTAAATAATACGTTCAACAATTGATGGAATTAAAAAAAATGTTAATTGCTTGTTCAGTTTCCGGAGCAAGAGCTTGTACAGTGCTCATCAAAAATTATACTCACTCAATCTTTAGATTTATCTTGCTTAGCATGGTCATGATTGCCGAATCTGTTTCGACAACCAGATTTTGGAAAAAATTCGGGTTCGCGATTGATTCTCTGCCGGAAAGAGGAGAACAATGAATTCTGTCAGTATTTTCCAGCTATAGAAAGAGACAACATTACCGTTAGCTATAAAATAATACAACATTACTGCCAGTTTCGAAAATTCTCAAGTGTAATATTTTAGGAACTTACTCATCAAAATCCATCAACGTAGATTCATCTCGAGTTTCTTTCACATGCGAATGGAATGACGATTCATAGTCTCTGAAAAGATGGAAAAATTAAGTACTTAGAGAACAATATTTCGTCAAGTCATTACCAAAGCTCCACACATCATTACATCAGATTACACGTTAAGAGACTTTGCACATTAACGTATTTGTGATATGCAAAAACAATTTGCCTATTTCCTGATGCAACTGGAGTGGCGGACGAAGTCGAAGCCACAACTGAAGCTGCAGACGTTGCAAAAATTGCGGGTGACACAAGTGAATTTGTACGCGACGTCACTGAAGTAGCCAGCGATGCAACTAAACTCGCGGGCGTAACTGAGATAGCAGGCAACGAACCTGAAGTGGAGGGCATGGCCGTTTCACCTTTGTCCTGTTCTTCAACCATGTTCTAAAGTTTATGAAGTGTCCGTTCTTCAACCATGTTCCAAAGTTTATGAAGTGTCCGCATCATGGTATCTTTCTTC
Source organism: Amphibolips quercusostensackenii (assembly GCA_032357855.1). Taxonomy (NCBI): domain Eukaryota; kingdom Metazoa; phylum Arthropoda; class Insecta; order Hymenoptera; family Cynipidae; genus Amphibolips; species Amphibolips quercusostensackenii. Next base: position 1,047,968 of record JAUELO010000128.1, read on the forward strand.
GAAGATAATTTCTTTTTACAAACGACTTCCTCCGATGAACTTGTGTTGTATTTGTGTGGGCGAAAAACTGACCTACCACTACGTGATTCCGCCATCAGTTTCTTCTCGTTCGTCATGTTATAACTTCTATAAACAAACAAAATAGGTCTCGTTTAATATCAACGGAATGTTGAAAATGAGAGATTCGAAATATTTACTTAGGAAAAGGTTTAGAAGAATCATCGGTCCTTTACCCTATTTCGTTACGCGATTATATGAGGTGGGGTAGTGGTACGAAAGGAGTAAGTTATGCCACACAAATGAATTCGTCGTGAATAATATTTTCTTCCTCGCCTTTGACTGCGCTCCATCTTGGCATCAAGTAACATTTGCTTTGTATGTCTCTTAAGTTCACGATTTCCAAATTTTCAGACAAATCACTGATTAAATGTACACCCACAGTTTCAGATGGCAATCCAACGTTGTAAAAAGGTGCGCAAGCGAGGAATCTCCTAAAAAGGAGTTGAACATTTTCACGGACTCGAAAAATTTTTTTTACAATGCAAATGTCTGCATTAATGAGCTTCAAACAGCAGTTACGAGTATCGCTCTCGAACACGACCTTGACAATCTGTAATTTTTCGAACTGCTCGCAATTTTGAGGATGATTTGTAGCGGAAAGAGGGCCAACTACATGTTTTTTCGACAGTTTGATAATTTCATCATTCGGTGGTATCAGCACAAAATCGTTTCGCTCGGAAAATCTATTATAATATTGTTCAAGGTTTTGAGCTGGCTTTCGTTGTCTGTTCCGGAATTCAGGCACGTTGTTTTCGTAGCAGAAAGTACTCAATAAGTCTAATGGTCCGAACCTTCTGACATCATCAACAATATGCAAGAGATTGTGTGTGTTGTAAGAAAGAAAGCGTTCCCCATACAACTCTTCCGCAACAGTGACAACATTCTGTAAAGCTGCTTGGCAATAAGCGAGTTGATTTTCTGTCACATTTTGGAAATTAAGACATCTGATTACGCAATGCAACAGCAAGAAATGGGAGTAGTGGTCATTTGGAAGCACCGATTCCAAGACAACTGGACCGACGTAGAGCAGGAACTGTCTCAATTGCGTTGCCTTCATTTGGTTAAACTTCGACATGATCGATGGATCACGATTGAAATCAGACGGACAATACTTTTTCAACAGTGCCATCCTTTAATCCAAAATATGAAGCTGGCGTGCTGTAAAACGAGGACATGCGAAACCACCAAAAGCTAAAGCTGATAATAGTTTCAACATGACACCTAAGTAAATCAAGTGCATGCTTTCTGATGGAACTTGAGTCACCAAACCTATGATTTCTGAAAGAGGACTGGGGCCCTTATGATGATCTTCATCGACCATTTCTTGATACTCGTTGTCCGTCCTCGGGCGATGCTGAGTTCCAAAAAAAAACTGTCGTCCCGTTAATACTTTCCCCCTCCACTCAGCATTTAGAAGAAGCATGGAGAGAACTGTGTCCATAATAATTGAGAAAGAAAGCTCGTGCAACAGCGGCAGCGATGAACAATCGAATCTGTAGAGGCAGCAGTTTGCCATTTATTTGCAAGACACCTTCGTGAATTACTTCTGTTATTTCGGTGAGAAGTGGCTCCAAAAACTCAAAAACATTTGCTGGTTTGCTCTCGCTCAAAAAAACACCTGCTATTACTGGTCTCTTGTCAGATATGTTGATGATACGGTACTGCAAAGTCCAAAACTACTTACCACCACGTCGGTGGAGCTGCCCACCATCCGAACTCAAATCAACGATAACTCTTTCAGGTAGAAGGTTAACAGGGATGTTTCCTAACTTTTTCTGAATTGTCCTAACGAAACCTAAATGAATTTATGCTCCTCCAGCTATTCTTTGAATAAGATTCCGAACAATACGATGGGAGTGTCAACTACAGTCCTTGTATCCTTAGGCAAGTGGTGAAAATTGAAAGGATACATACGCAGTCTTTTTAAAATGATGTTGCCTTGCGTGTGACTGACATTCGCAGATAAAAAAGTATTTTTCATAGCCGCTCTACATGCCACCTCAAAATCTAACGGTTTATTTAACTCAGCATATATGTCCCCGACATAGTTGTTGAAATCGTCATTCTCATCATCTTCACGTCTTTCATCTTTTACGTCATCATCAGGTTGATCATCGTTATTTATTTCATTTCAAGGTTGATCGTCCTTAACTCTATTTTCACATTGGTCATAGTTAATTTCGTTATCTCGTACATTCAGGTTGTTTTCTAGTTCGTTACTGTTAATGTTTTCAACTTCATTTTTATCTATTTCATTTCTGGGATGGTCATAATCTATTCTATTTTCATTGTTTAAGTTATTATCTGGTTCGGCATTGTTAATATGATTTTGTGGCTTATTATTGTTCATTTGAGCTACAGAAACCGAGCCTGCATTATTCCGGGCGACAATAATACGACGTCTTCTCTGACTCAAGCTCAGATCATTGAATGGTCGGTATCTTCGAGACATTTTTCGATCGGGAAAAAAGATAGAAATCAGAAAAAAGAGACTGGAACAGAAATAGTTGGAAAACCGACTTTTAAATAGGTTTGTTATAGTATGCCTTCAAATTATAGAGTATAGTTTGTCAATATTCATGCGTGCTATCTCTTCTAACGTATAGATAATTCGACTGAAAATGTGCCTCTAGGAACATAACCGACAATAACTGATATCATTTAGAGAAGAAAAAAATTTACATTTGGTTGTTTGAAAATATTTTCATGGAATTATAATGAAATGGGAACCTCGGATAGTTTGAAAAATGGGGAAGGATAATTTCCTAATTTTTCAGAAAAATGAACATTTTTTCATTTCGGAATAAACTTAACAACGTTTTATCGATTAAAAAATTTAACATTCTCCAATTTTTCAAAAAAATTAAAATTACAAAAATTTTGTAGGAACAAAGAAAATTATCAAATATAGAAAAAAAAACTAAAAAAATTTTAAAAGAATTATCATTATTAAATTTTATGAAGATCTGTCCCTTAATTACGTAAGGACGGGGGACGGGGGACGGGGGTTCGAAGAATCCAAACGCTCTACTTACAGGGGGAAGGAGGGTTAGTTAGCAAACCTTACGTAAGGATTGAAATTTGCGGAATTCTGCATAGAATTTTCATAATAGATGCATTTATCAGAAGAAAAAAATTATTCGGTACCTTACCTAAGATATGAGGGACAGCCCCTAAGATACCTAAATTTTTCAAGAATCTTGAAATTTTTTTATTTTCTGACGATTAAATAAAATTTTATTCTTTAAAATATTTAAAATTGTTGAAAAACTCGAAATTCTGAAAATTTTTGATAAATTACTCTTTTCGAATTAAAGAAAAATTCCAAAGTTTGTACTTTAAAGCTTTACAAATTAAAAATGAGTTTTAAATTTTTAAAAAAGTTTGTAATTTTTTAAACTTTCGAAAAACTCCGACTTTACAATATGTCTTCGAAAACTCAAAATTTGAAAAAATTAAGAAAAACTCGATAATAATAATTTATACTATATTTTTAATAAACAAAGTTTGTCAAAATTTCCTGAAAAAATTTGAAACTTATGATTTCTTCTGGAAAATCGAATTTTTCAATGTTTTTGAAATAAACGATTCTGAAAGTTTTTAAAAAACTTCATAATTTCAAATTTTCTCAGAACACAAAATTTTCTATTAAAAAAACTTCAAATTTTCAAATGTTTTATGACAATACAAATTCAACAATTCTTTAAAAAACGGAATTTTTCAAAATTTTTGACTCAACAAATTTCTATCGATGGAAACATTTAACATAATATTTTTAATTGTTAAATATAATACAAATTTCGAAAGTTGCTGAAAATCTTAGGATTTTCAAATATTTCAAGGAATAAAAATGTTCGCACGTTTCAAAATACTATTTCGAAAATTTGCAAAAAACTCACCAAATTTTAATTGATTAAAAAACTTTAAAATCGTTTAAAATGCAAAGATTCTGGAAAACGCATATTGTTAGTATTGTTACCTTTGTTATTCCTGAGAGAATATACCTTCTGCAAGGCTCCCACACTTTCACTTTGGGAATTTTGAAGCAATTTTTGCATATTATTTATCAAAACAACACTGCATAGGTGCTTGTTGAAAAAAGGTTATGTTTTTATTTTTATTGTACATCAATAATCTAAATCGCCAAACGGCTTCACCGTTTGGCCTTAATCTTATTTCTCCAAATTAGATTTGATTTCCAGGACCCTTAAGTCTTTTGAAAACGCCTGGGAATCTTTTACAATATGCTCAAATATTTTCAATCACATTAAATTACTGAAATCAATTAAAGTTGTTTTGTAATCTTTTCAAATAACCTAAAATATTTTAAATCCTTTAAACTCTTTTGAAATTTTCAAACCTCTTGAAAATGCCAAGGAATTTGAAAAAATACTTTAAAATATTTCAAATCCTTTTATCATTTTATCAATTGATCCTCAGGATCAATTAAATTAGAACTTTTAAAAATCAGAAAAAAATCCATTGAATTAAGTAGAATAGAGTAAATTTAGAATTCCAAAGAATAAAAATAGATTTTTGTAGTTTTTATTCAGTAAAAGCATATCTTACCCATTATTCATCTTCTGATAAAAATTTACGATCTTCTGTTTCTACATAAAATCCCAACATAATTGTACATATGATTACTATATTTTTAATTTCACAAATAAAATGTTTAAATTTTTTTATTTTGGAGGAAATGCAAAAAAGTATTAATAAATTAAAAATTTTTTACACGTTTAGCAAGTTTTATGTATTTTTGTAATAAATCCGTAATCATAAATTAAAAATTAAACAATAAATAAATTGTATTTTATAGATGGATTTTCTTTGCAAACTCAAGTTTGATAAATGAATAGGTAACATTTCAAACAATTAGCTTATCCTATTTCGTCATGTTACACCTCATTTGTCAATTTATATTTTTAATAAAAAGATTTACTGAATTTAAGGAACTCTTGTCAAAAAGATTTCACCGCCAATAACAATAATTAATTAAAGTGAATTCACTTTCATACAATTTTTCCAGTCAAGTTACACGCGTACATTTTTTTTCGATTGATACCTGGGTACTATTAAACTGCAATATCTATGCAGTTTTGGAATTTTTCAAAAAAATTTATGAATTTTTTTCCTAATTAGGTATAAAATTTTTTTAATGTGGTCACTATTAAGCTCATTCTGCATATGCCGCAAATGAAATTATACGTATATTTTTATTAAGATAAATGTTTAGGGAGCTAGTTGAAAGCAAAGCAAAGAGGACATTTTTTACAGATAGAAAGTAACTTGTGACTTTTACTTACTAATAATTATTAATAGTGATAGAAAAAGTAATCATATAAATTAAAAAATCTCCCTATAATGGCTAAAGGTCTTTTGCTTAAAAGGGTAAGCTAAAGGATAAAGTTATTATTACTAAAAATATTTTATAATCAGGCGAGCAAACGAACATAGATACAGTTATAATAATCATGATATAACGCTACTCATAATTAATTAGTTAAATAATTTCCTTTACTTTCCAATTGTACGTATATTATTTACTGAGATTTATGAAATTTTCCATTTCTACAAAAATGATTTTCCCATAATGTCACAAACAAATAAATTTAACTATGTCTTTTAATCCAACTACTGGAATAATAAGCATTATTATTTATAATACTTATCATAAAGAAACTCTTCTGAGGACACTGCTTTCAAATCAAGAAAATAGCAGACTAAATAAGTGTCTTCTATAATGAAATTATGACGAAAACAATCAACCAAATTTAAGGTTAGAATAAACATTGAAATTTTTCGTACTCACTTGAAGTCTTATAAGATTAATAATTTCGCTAAACGGAAGATTCGAAACTGTAAACCATGACTGCTGAAAACTCTATGTAATTAACCTCTAAACTATGTACGTACTGAATGTGTATACTGAATGGCATACGAGTTAAAATATATTTTCTTTCACCCGGACTGAAGTGGTAAGCAAAGTTAGCAAAACACAGATGGAAAATAGACCTTTCCATTTAAGGAAAACACTAGGACGCATGTCAGGCGATATTCAAATGTTTCGAACAATGTTCACAAGAGGGAAAAAAACAAAGATATGGGAAGTCTTTTTCGCACTTACAAACCGGAAGTAAAAACTGCTTGAAACATTTTAAGGTGTCCAGCGAGAACAGACTGGTACTAATAGACAGAATCTTGGCGGAGTGAGAGGCTGTTCAACTTCTATAGTCTAAAGTGCGCGCAATTTTAAATATAATTGTCTTTTATTATTTGAAAATTATCAATAACGAATAAAAAAAATTAAAATAATATAAAAATTAAAACAAATTTTAAACTTTATCATATATATTATTATAATTTTTTTAAATATATATGTTTAATATAGCATTGTATATAAATAAATAGGGGCCCATTCAAGTATTCTGTGAGCAATTTGAGACGGAGGGGGGATCTATTAAAATGCTTATTGTTGTATATGAGTAATGCAAAAATATGTATACAATTGGGGGGGGGGGGGGTAAAATATAGGAAATTATGCTTACGCAATACTTAAACCGCCCCTAGTATACCATTTAATAAATATGTTAGTATTAATAATTCTTCTGAATTCAGAAAATTATATTTGTGACACTTTAATAAGTCTTTTAAAACTGTATATTCTTGTGAATTTATTAATTTGGTTATAAACTTTTTGCACAAAAATTTTTTCTTGGAGCATCAAAACAAAAGATTTTTAATTTTGTAAAAGAAATTTTTTGCACAAAAAATTTTTGTCCAACACTTTTTGGAAAAAAATAAATTGTTAACAAAAAAATGTTTGAAAAGATTTGTTGAAACAAAATTTTTGAAAAAAAATGTTTGAAAAAATATTTTTGGAAAACAACATTTTTGCAAAGAAATGTTGGCACTTGTGCCCTTTTATATGAAGAATGGACGGACGGACGAAAAAACGCCCGAGAGAAACTATAAGAGTTTTAGCCCGGGTCTACGAAACCCTAAAAAATAATCAAAATTAATTATTTTTCATTATTGTTATTTATTTTTAATTATTCATCATTATTAATTAATGATAATTAATCAAAGTTAATGCAATTCATAAATAAATAATAACAAATTATTGCACATTTTACAAACCAGACATTATTATTATTAAAAACTGGGATTCTTCCTTATGTATCATTTATAAATAATGTCTCACAAAGTGAGACGCATGTGGGCCGCACAGCATGCCCATCACGAAGTGCGGCTCATATACCTCGCACCTACGTGCCCCTCACAAAATGCGTCGCATATGCCTCGCACCATGCACGCATCGCGTGCGTTGCACGCGGTGCGAGTAACGTGCCACGCACGTTTGCTATCTGGGTTGTTTCTTTATAAATGAATTAACTTTCTCCTAGGGTTTCATGATGATATTCTCGTAAGCAAGTAAGGTGCTTTTCAGCATTGAATATCTAGACCGAACCGTTGGTTGTTTTAATTTATCTTCTACAGACAGTTTTTTGACGTATAACAACATAACCTCTTCACGCATATCATTCTGTACAACTCCTTTCTCACTTCGCCATTGTACAAATTTTCCATACTCAGCCATGTATTAAGCTTTTGATTTTTTTGGCAACTAGTCCAACACAATGTTGTCTGATTCCTTTATAATTTTTTGTAGGTCATCGAAACTTGCAATGCTGTCTTTATCATCGAAATCCATTTCATGATTTTTTTGTCGTTTGCACGTTATTCAAACTTATAATAAACTCTTTAATCTCTTCATGCATGAAATTACTTGAACGAAAATGAACGAAAACAAACTGTCACAAACGAAATAAACCTAATCTTACCCAGAACGAGGTTCACATAGTAACCGCTTACGACAACAGATGGCAACCGGTGGCCAAAATGTTTTGGTAACCATGGAGTATGTGTGAAGATAATTTATTTTTGTGTACACAGTAAACGTATTTATTGAATCTCGTTAGAGTATTTAAATGAATTTTCTTTAGACCACTATTATTGCAGGAATCAAGGGTGATGCTTTCTATTATCGAAAGTCTTTAATTATCGTAATGAAGTCACATATGAACATCTCTCTGGCAACAATACATTAAGTATGTACCAAAATGTCATAATATGACTTTTTGTTTAAAAAAATTTATTTATTAATTATTATGAGATATTCATTTTGATTAAACTTTTGTAAATGCACAAAACTACACAACATACGTTTATTATGAGAAAAAAACACGCCAAAATTTAAAATCTATTTCTTTTACAATGATTGAACTCAGAAAAGAATCATAGAATTCAATTTTATGGAGACAAAAGGCCAATTGCAATGTTGTTTTAAACATATTTATCCTTTTAAAGTCTTTCTATGCACAATTATTGCATAAATTAAAATTTTTCAATATGTTTTTTAAAAATAACTGATTTTTGGATTTATAATACGTTTAAGCCTTTTTGTTCCAAATTATAATTTTTGCACAAATTGTGTCGTTGATATTGTTTTTTTAATTTTTCTCTATAAGAAAATTAAAAAACAGAGACCTTAAGCTATAGACCTTGACATTGTTCTCTTGAGTTCAGATTTGATGCCGTTTTCTCAGAGTTTCGGTTTCTTGGTCAACTCTCATAGCTAAAATTTGCTTTCTTTTGAGCCTAAACACGATTTTTTTAAATCAAACCAATTTTGAACAACAGGGAATGTCCGGT
>JAUELO010000128.1:1086076-1100931 GCA_032357855.1 Amphibolips quercusostensackenii
GGCATTAAAATTCAATTCTTTTGTTGAAAATTCCTCTTTTTTTTTAATTGAAAACTCAATTATTTGGTTGAAAATTTACATATTTTGTTGAAAATTCGTTTTTAACTAAAAATTTGACTTCTATTTTTGGTTAAAAATTGATATCTTTTTGTTGAAATCCAACTATTTGGTGAAAGATTAATTTTTTTGGCTGAAGATTCATCATTTTAGTAAAAATTAATTTCTTTGATTAAACATTGAAGTATTTTGTTGAAAATTCGTTTTTTGGGGTTGAAACTTCAACGTTTTTGAAGAAAATAAGATTTTTGTTTTTAAACTTCAACTCTTTTGTTAGAAATTCCTCTTTTTGGTTTCAAAATTAATGTTTCAACTAAATATTTAATTATCTCATTTTTATTTAAAAATTTATTTTTTAAAGTTGTAAGCTCAATTATTTAGTTGAAAATTCACGCTTTTTTAAACTCATTTTTTGTTAAAATTTTCTTTTAACTGAAAATTTAAATATTCTATTTTTGTCTAAATATTCCTCTGTTTTAGTTAAAAATTTATCTTTTTTGTTGGAAATTCAACCATTTGGATCAAAATTAATTTTTTTTTGTCCGAGAATTCATTATTTTAGTAAAAATTCATTTCTTTTGTTGAAAATTAGTTTTTTAAGGTTAAAAATTAATTTTTTGAACTGAAAATGTAACTATTCCATTGCTGCTTGAAAATTTACCTTTTTTAGTTGAAAATTTATTTACTTTGCTGAAAACGCGTCTTTTATGGGGGCAAAATTCTATTATTTCGGTAAAAAATCCATATTCTTATGTAGAAAATTCATGTTTTTATGCTAAAAATTCAACTTTGTCGAAAGTTAGTTTTTTTGGTCTGAAAATTTATCATTTTAGTAAAAATGCCTTTCTTCGACTAAAGATTTAAGTATTTTGTTAAATTGAATTAATATTTTTACGTAGAAAATTCATGTTTTTATGTTGAACCTTAAACTTTTCTGCAGAAGATTGATTTTTTTTTATTTAAAATTCAATTCATTCGTTGAAAATCTATCTTTTTGGTTTTGAATTTAAAATGTTTCGACTGAGAATTGAATTATTCCATTTTTGGTTCAAAATTCATCTTTTTAATTTAAAAACTCAACTATTTGATTAAAAATTCTCTTTTTAAATGAAAATTAAAGTACTATATTGTTGGTTCCAAATTCAACTGTTTCAGTTGAAAAGTTATCTTTTTCTTGAAAATTTAACCATTTAGTAAAAAAGTTTTTATTTTTATAAGATTCATAATTTTAGTAAACATTAATGTCTTTAATTACAAATTTCAGTATTTTGTTAACAATTCGTTCTTTCATTGTTTAAAATTAATCTTTTTAACTGAAAATGTAACTGTTCTATTTTTGCTCGAAAATGGACCTGTGGTTGAAAATTTGTTTTTAAGGTTGAAAATTAATTTTTTAAACTGAAAATGTAACTATTCCATTTTTGCTTAAAGATTTACCTTTTTTAGTTGAAAGTTCATTTACTTAGTTGAAAACTCGTCTTTTTTGGGTGCGCAAATTCAATTATTTTGGTAGAAAATTCATATTTTTTGTATAAAATTCATGTTTTCAGGTTGAAACTTAAAATTTTTTTTGTAGAAAATTTGTTTTTTTTTTGCCTTTAAAATTCAATTTTTATGTTGAAAATCTATTTTTTTGGTTTTAAACTTCATGTGTTTTGCCTGAGAGTTTAATTATTCCATTTTTGGTTCTAAATTTACCTTTTTAAGTTAAAACACAACTATTTGGTTTAAAATTCGTTTTTTAACTGAAAATTTAACTATTCTATTGTTGGTTAAAAATTCAACTGTTTTAGTTAAAAATTTATCTTTTTCTTGAAAATTCAACTATTTGGTTGAAAATTAATTTTTTTTGATGAAAATTTATCATTATAGTGCAAATTAATTTCTTTAATCACAAATGTAAGTATTTTGTTGAAAATTTGTTCTTTTATTGTTAAAAATTAATCTTTTCAACTAAAAATGTAACTATTCCATTTTTGACTAAAAATTGATCTTTTTTAGTTGACAATTCATGTTTTTAGGTTGGGAATTAAAATTTTTTGTAGAAAATTAGTTTTTTTTTGTACTTTCAAATTAAATTCTCTTGTTAAAAATCTATCTTTTTGGTTTTAAACTTTATGTGTTTTGCCTGAGAATTTAATTATTCCATTTTTGGTTTTAAATTTACCTTTTTAAGTTAAAAACTGAACTATTTGGTTGAAAACTCGTTTTTCAACTGAAAATTTAACTATTCTCTTGGTTGAAAATTCATCGGTTTCAGTTGAAAATTAATCTTTCTCTTAAAAATTCAACTATTTGGTGAAAAATTAATTCTTTTTTCGTTGAAGATTCATCATTAGTAAAAATTAATTTTTTCAATAACAAATTTGAGTGTTATGTTGAAATTTCATTCTTTTATTGTTAAAAATTAATCTTTTCAACTAGAAATATAATTATTTCATTTTTACTTGAAAATTGATCTTTTTTAGTTGACAATTTATGCTTTTAGGTTGAAAATTCAACTTTTCTGTAGAAAATTCGTTCTTGACCTTAACATTCAATTCTTTTGTTGAAAATTCCACTTTTTGGTTAAAAACTTAATCTGTTTTGACTGAGAATATAATTATTACATTTTGTGTTCAAAATTTATTATTTTTTTTTTAATTGAAAACTCAATTATTTGGTTGAAAATTCGTTTTTGTAACTGAAAATTCAACTATTCTATTGTTGGTTGATAATTGATATGTTGCAGTTGAAAATTCAGCTATTTTTTGAAAAATTAATTTTTTAGACTGAAGATTCATCAAATTGATTTTTGGTAAAAAAATTCCATACGTAAGATCTTTCAATTCTTTTATAAATTCTATATGTTGTCACTCAAAGTCTTTAAAATGAATAACATTTTTCGCATTTAAATTATATGATCTCCTAGGTGTAAGATTATGTTTATACCTGAAAGAAAAATTTATAACGGGTCAGAGAAAATGAAAAATTGGCCAGGGAAGTCAGGGAAAATTAGGGAATTTCAAAATTGGTATTCTGTAGCAACCCTGTCCAGAAAAAAGTAATGTTTTCCAAACCTGTTTGTAAATGCAGTTTTATCGTCTCCAAGATAAATCACAGGAATAGGTGTGCCCCAAACTCTTTGTCGAGAAATGCACCAGAAAGGTCTCTGTTTTATTTGAGTAGTTAAAACATTCATTGCAGATTGTCTCCTGTGTTCTGGATATATCTTTAAATCATCTATACTCTCCTGAAAGACAACAAATTTGGGTTTAAAAATTTTAAATAATTTAGAAAATCAACTAATACTTCAATATAGGTAATAAATTATTTTTAGACATACAATAGCTTTCTGTTTTATGGCACCTGTGTCAATAAACCATTGATAACTTGCTCGAGTTATAACCGGCTTTTTGGTTCTCCAATCGTAAGGATAACTGTGCGTTAATGTTTCTGTGTGCATGACATCTTTGTTTAAATGTTCAAGCACAGCTTTTGTACCTTCTTTCAACACTTCCAATCCAGAGAATTGGGAACCAGCTTCATTTGTGTATCGCCCTTCTTCATTCACTACAGATAACTGAAAAAAATATTAATTGAAGAATTAATTCTTCTTGATACAATTAGTGTAGGTACCACATTCCTAAAATTTACCGTCGGAATATATTACATTTTAAACAGAATAGTTGAATTTACAACAAAAAAAGATCTTGAGTTTTCAAGCTTAAAATTTAAATTTTTTGGAACGCAGTTGACTTTTAAATCGAAAAGATAAATTTCCAAACAAATAGTTAAATTATGAACAAAAAAAATTTTTAACTAAAATAAAAAACAGTTGAATTTAGTAAAACAAGAGAAATTTTCAACAAAATAGTTCAAGCCTCTGCAAAAAAGCTCAATTTTTAAACAAAGAAGAGGAAATTTCTACCGAAAGATGTATTTTCAAACAAAGAGGAGAAAATTTCCACAAAAGAGTTGAGTTTTCAGCAAAATAGTTAAATTTACAACAAAAAAAATGACCTTTCTACCGTAAGGGATGCATTTTCAACTAAAAAAGACAAATTTTCAACTTTTAAATCCAAAAAGATGAATTTTCAACAAGCCTCAACAAAACAGCTGAATTTTTAACAAAAGAACGGCACATTTCTACCTAGAGATGAATTTTAAAATCAAAAAGACGAATTTTCAACAAAAGTATTGAATTTTCAACCAAGAAAGACCTTTCAGTCGTAAGAGAACAAAAATTTCAACCACACTATTGCAGTTTTAAGCAAAAAAAAAAAATTTTCTACAAAACACTCGAATTGTAAAGAAAATAGTTGAATTTTTAACCAAAAAAGATGATCTTTCTACCTAAAGAAATGAATTTTCAAACCAAACAGACAAATTTTCAACAAAAGAGTTAAGTTTTCAAGATTGAAAGTCAAATTTTTTAGAACACATTTGACTTTTGAATCCGAAAAGATGAAATTTCAAAGTTATAGATGAATTTTGAACAAAGAAATTTTTTTATTGAAATAAAAAAAAAACAGTTGGATTAAGTAAAAAAAGACGAATTTTCAACAAAATAGGTAAAGCCTCTACAAAATAGCTAATTTTTTACCAAAAAAAAGAGGAAATTTCTATCACGAGATATATTTTCAAACCAAAGACAAATTTTCTGCAAAAAAATTAAATTCTGAACCAAGCGTTTTTGATTCTGAATCCTGCGTTTTTCGCGTTTCTAATAAGTTGTTCCATAGTGAATAGAATTTTCGGACACAAAGAAAACTTTAAAAGAATAGTTGAATCTTCAACAAAATAATTAAATCTTTAACAAAATAGTTAAATTTTTTAACAGATATAGTTCTATTTTCAAAGAAAAAAAGTTTAACTCTTAACAAAAGATTTAAAATTTTTAATTCAAAATAAAGAAAAATGACTTTTCAGACAAGAGAGATGACTTTTCTACCATGGAGGATGGATTTTCAATCCAAAAGTACGAACTTTCAACAAAACAGTTAAATTTTTGTCCAACAAATATATGTTTTTTATCAAAAAGGGAATAGTTACATTTCCAGTTTAAAAACTTAATTTACAAAAAAAAAACCGAAATTTTTAACAATTATATATAACCAAAAAAGACGACTTTAAACAAAATATGTAGTTGAATCCACAGCCAGAAGATGAATTTTCTTCCCAAAAAGACGAATTTTCAACAAAATACACAAAGTAGTAGAATTTTCCACTCGACACTATGAATTTTCAACAAAAAAGTAAATTTTCTACCAAGTAGTTAATTTGTTAAATAAATATTTTGATTTTTGACCAAATAGTTGAATTTTCAACTAAAAAAGATATGTTTTCAACCACAAATGGAATAGCTAAATATTCAGTTTGAAAATTAACTTTCAACAAAAAAAACGAATTTTCTACCAGTTAAAATGAACCAAAAAAGACGAATTTTTAACATAATAGTTGAATCCGCAGCCAAAGAGATGAATTTAAAAAAAAAGAAAATTAATTTTTTACTCTAAAAGACGAATTTTCAACCAAATAGACGAATTTCACATAAAACAGTTGAATTTTCAACCCCAAACTATAAACTTCAACAAAAAATTTAAATTCCTACTAAGTAGTTCATTTAAAAAAAAAAAGTTTTATTTTTAACCAAACAGTTGAATTTTTAACTAAAAAAGATAAGTTGTTAACCAAAAATGGAATAGCTAAATATTTAGTTAAAAAATAATTTCAAACAAAAAAAAGTGAATTTTCAACTAGTTGAATTCAACCAAAAAAGACACATTTTTAACAAAATAGTTGAATCGACAGCCAAAGAGACCTGGAACCAAATAGTTGAATTTTCTACCAATATAGTTAAATTTCCAACCAAAAAGTTGAATTTTCAACCAAACACTTGCATTTTTTACCCAAAAAGATGGTATCTACGAAAAGGTAAATTTTAAAACAAAAAAGACGTATTTTTTTAACAAACAATTAAATTTTCAACCCGAAAATAAAAATTTGGAACAAAAACGGTGATTTAAACAATATAGTTTAATTTTCTATATGAAATTATTTAATTTTTATGTGAAAAAGACGAATTTTCGACAAAGCAGTTGATTTTTCAACCCAAAAGTATTATTTTTCAAGAAAACAGTTAATTTCAAACCAAATGCTTGAATTTTCATATCAAAAAACGTATTTTCAACAAAACAGCTGAAATTTTAACCAAAATAAAAAGAGTTAATTTCTACCAAGAGATAAATTCAAACCAAAAAAGATGAACTTTCAGCGAAAAATGTAATAGCTGATATCTTAACCAAAAGAGATTTTGATTTTAAATCGAAAATAGTTGAATTCAACCAAAAGACGAATTTTAAAGAAAAAAATTTAGTCTCAACGAAAAAAAAAATTAATTTTCAACCAAACAGTTGCGTTTTTGATACAAGAAGATGAAATTTCTACGAAAAGATGAATCTTCAATTAAAAAAAAAAGAATTTTCAACTAAAGATTGAATTTTCAAACGGAAAAGACAAATTTTTTACAAAGCACTTAAATTTTCAACGCGAGAATATTATTTATCAACATCAAAGTTAATTCTCAACCAAATGCTTGAACTTTCATACCAAAAAGAAAATTTAAATGAAACAGCTGAATTGTTAATAAAAAAGAGGAAATTACTACCATGAAATAAATTTCCACCAAAAAAGATGAACTTTCAACGAAAAATGTAATAGTTGATATTTCAAAGAAAAGAGATTTCAATTTTAAATCCAAAACAGTTGATTTCAATCAAAAGACGAATTTTCAACCAAAAATTTGATTACTCAACAAAAACAGTTGCATTTAAAAAAAAAGAAGATGAAATTTCTAACAAAAGATGAATTTTTAATTCAAAAAGTCGAATTTTTAAATAAGGATGTGAATTCTCAGCAAAGAAAAAAGAACTTCAACCACATTATTTAATTTTCAAACGAAAAAGTCGAATTTTCTACAAAATACTTAAATTCCCGAAAAGATTACTTTTTAACAAAAAAGTACATATTTCACCAAATACTTGAATTATCAACTTAAAAACACCAATTTTTAACCAAACAGATGGATTTTTGACCAAAAAAAAAGGAAATTTTTACCAAGAGATGAATTTTCAACCCAAAAAGAGGAATTTTTCACAAATAAATTAAATTCCCGACTAAAAAAATTAACTATCAATGAAAAATATAATAGTTATCATTTAAACAAATCAAGAACAGATTAATTTTCAACCAAACAATTACATTTTTAACAAAAGAAGGTGGTATTTCTATCAAGTGATGAATTTTCAACCCAAAAAGACAAATTTTTAACGAAAGAGTTGAATTTTTAAAGTAAAAAAGATTTTTGCGTCTTGAAAAAAAAATTTTTCAAACACATTGTTAATTTTTCAAACAAAAAAGATGAATTTTCTGCAAAGCACTTGAATTTTCAACCCAAAAATATTAATTTTCAACAAAAAAGTTAATTTTCAACCAAATAGTTAAACTTTTAAGACAAAAAAATGAATTTTCCAGAAAACAGTTGAATTTTCGATCAAAAAGGATAACTTTTTAACAAGATTAAAGAATTAAAAAAAAAAATAACATTTTAAAACAAATAATATCATTTTTGACCAAGAAGATGAATTCTCAATCAAAAATATAATAGTAGACTTTTTAATTAAAAAGAATTATTATGCCTTGTTAACGCTTTTCTGTTACAAATTGTTTCTAAAATATAAAGAATTACTTTATATTGATAAACAGAAATTGAAATAAAATGTTCACATAATTTATTATCGTTTATGTCAATTTTCTCTTAGAATAGAGTTAGAAGTCGCGATTTTTTGCGTATTCCACAATTTGTTTTTAACTTTTCAGTTGGATCGAGTCAATAATCATTGAAATTTAGCAGAATTAATTGTTTAAACCACTTCTATTATTTATAACAATATTTTTTTAGAATTATGTTAGTAAGTTGCAGTTTTTTTCTAAAATTTTTCACTTTTTGTTCACTTTTTAATTAGAATAAGTTAATAATTAATTTATGTTAGAAAATATAATTTTTAAACAATTTATTATTATTGTTAATAATATTCTGTTCTAATAATGCCAGAAAGTTGCTGTTTTTTCTTAAATATTCAACTTTTTGTCCATTTTTCACTTAGAGCGAGGTAATACATAATCAAATTTAACCAACATAATTATTTAAACAAATTATTATTTTTAACTGTCTTCTCCTATAGTAATGCTAGACAGTTACGGCTATTTCTGCAGTTTTTAACTTTTTGTCCTCTTTTTATTTAGTGAGAAAATAATTAGTGCAAAATATGAAACATAATTGTTTTAACAATTAATTGTTGTTTATAACTTTCTTCTTTTAGAATAATGCTACAAAGCTGCGGGTTTTTCTAAAATTATCAATTTTTTTGGCTTTTTAGTTAGGCACAAATAATAAATATTAATATTAATTTAAACAAAAAGACTCTCCGTAAGTATTTCAAGGAAAATTGACATTTAACACGATCCATATCGATGATTTGAAGAATATTTCAAATATCTGTTTTATTTCAGAAGAATATATTCACAAGAAGGAAAGACAATTGTTTAAAAAAATGATTCTTTCCAATGTTTATTTATTATTTATTCATAATTAAAAAAGCAAAGTTAAGTATAAAAACGCTACATTACAGCAAATACATAAGAGAAGATAGTTATAAACAATAATAAATTGTTTAAAGAAGCATATTTGTCAACTTCCATTAATTATTACCTCATTAAGTGAAAATCACATAGAAAGTTAAAATTTTCAGGAAAAACCATAACTTTCTAAAATTATTCAAAGAAAATATTATTTAAGAATAATGATAAATTGTTCAAACAATTCTTTTAGTTAACTTAAATTATTATCTCATTCTACTTGAAACTTGTACAAAAAGTGATATAAATAATAATAAATAGTATAAACAATTATTTATAATAAATTTAATTAATTATTGTTTCCCTGTAACTCAAAAGTTGAAAATGAGTTCAATATTTCGAAAAAAAAACCTCGACTTTTTAACTCTATTCTAAGAAAAAATTGCTAAAACAATTTATGTAAAAATCTAATTATCAGTGGAAAGTAGTATTTTATGTATTAGAAACAATTTTAATTTAGAAAACCGTAAAAATCTTAATTAGCCTTCAAAATTCGCAAAACCAAATTTTTCACTTATGTGATTTTTTTTCGGACCCTATAAAATATACTTATGGGGGTGATATTAAAAAAAGTAATTATTCATTCGTATTCTATGCCTACTTGTGAAGACACTTACAAAAAGGTCTTTTTTTCTTATCGCAAATACGTTTTAAAATTCATGGGTTTTGCGGACCCTCTAAATATAATTTTTGTAACGCATTTTTTTTGTAGATTCTAACAAATTTGGGGAGGGGGCGATATGCATGAAAATTCGAAATTAAAATTCCAAGGCATTTTTGGACCACCTAATGGTCACACCCTATTTTTTTACTCACCACAGGAATTTTGTATTCTATCGCCACGCAGAAATCTTCAGATCCATGAGCAGGTGCTGTATGAACTAATCCAGTTCCTGTGACAGTATTCACATGACTTGCAGCCAGAAATGGTAGCTGGATCTCCGTGATTGGTTGCAAATATTTTGTGCCAGAAAGTTCGGTTCCTAAAAAAAGAATTTTTTTAAAATTAAAAACTGTATTCTTTGCTTTCATTCGTAGTAACCAGTGGTGTAGTCGAGGCCTGGCGTCGCACAGCGGTCTAGTAATGGATTTTCGCGGACAAATTAAGCTAGAGGTCGTAATTTTTGGCTGATTTTAAAGTTTAAAGAAAAAAAAAATACATTGGATGAGATTCCGCATCAATTCCTCGAGGGCGAATTTCAATTTTCATTTCGTGTTAAATTTTATGTAATTAAACAATTCGAAAACATCAGATTTTCCAATTTATTATTTTTGACCTTCGTGTAAACCAGTCGAGTACAAAAAAAATCAATAGAAATTAATGCAGATACACAAATAGTAACAATTTTTATATAATATACAATTGTTTATATTATTTGTTATGAACAATTGAAACAGTGCAATTTTTGCTTTGACAATTAATTCTTATGACATTTGTGTCTGTGCATAATTTTTTATTGATTACTGTTGTACTTTATTGGAATTCACTTCTGCTCGCAGTAAAATTCATGTTTTAATTATTTAAATAATTTTGCTCAATTTAGAAAAGTAATTCCTACTTTATCCACAGTCGTGGGGTATATAAGTGTGTTTATTAGGTTACGGGTTCATTTATTTATTTAAAAATTCAATTACTTAGTAAAAAGTTAAACTCACTTATTAAAAATTAATTTCTTTATTGAACATTCATCATTCTAATTGAAAATTCATCTCTGGTTGAAAAAGTAACTAATACTTTGTTGAAAATCAATTTTTTATCTAAAAATTTTACTATTCCGGTAGAAAATTTAACTATTTTGCTGAAATTACGTTTTTTTTGTGAAGATTTAGATTTTTAAAAGAAAATTGAACTATTCTATTTTTGGTTAAAAATTTACTTTCTTCCTCGTTTTTCAATTGTTATTTTTGTCTCCAATGAGCCGAAAAGTAAGGTAGTTTGGAAGTCTGTTTTTTAATAGTAAATCTTTTTCATGCTGTTTTAGCATAAAATATTTTATAATAAGAAAATATATTTCTGTTCGATCTTAAAATAAAAATTTATATTTTTTTAAAATCGAATTTCTAATATTTCACTGAAAATTAATATTTTTTACTTAAAAATTCAACTATTTGTTTCAAATTTATGTACTTTGTGGGAAATTCGTCTTTTTAGAGAAAATTAATATTTATGGTTCAAAATTCCTCTTTTTCACAAAAAATGCAACTATCCCAGTTGAAAATTCATCATTTTAGTTGAAAATTCATCATTTTGGTTGAAAATTAATTTCTTTAACTGAAAATTTAACTGTTCCAGTTTTAGTTCAAAATTATTTTTTAGTTAAAAATTCGTCTTTTTTGGTAGAAATCAATCTTCTTGGTTGAAAATTCATCTTTTTGGTGAAAAATTAATTATTTCATTGAAATATTCATCACCTTAGTTAAAAATTGATCTTTCTCGTTTAAAATTCAGCTATTCTAGTCAAAGATTTCCAATTTTAGTTAAAATTTAATCACTTTCTTTGAAAATAGAACTTTTTTTTTTAATTAGTTTTTTTTTCATGTAATTTTTTTAACTGGATATTTAACTTATTTTAGTCGAATATCGAAGATTTCTTTTTTCTTTGAAAGTTAATCTTTATGTCTAAAAATTCTTCTTATCGGTCAAAAATCTAAGTATTCCACCTTAAGATATATAATTTTAGTTGTAAATTCATATTTCAAGTTGAAAATAAAATCACTTGATTAAAAGTTTAACTCTTTTGTTAAAAATTAGTTTTTTTTTAAAATTCATAATTTTAATTAAAAATTCATTTCTTGGGTTGAAAAATGATCTGTTTGATTGAAAAATTGTTTTTTCTTTGGATGAAAAGGAATTTTTTCCGAAAATTTAACTATTTTGTTGATAATCTGTTTTTTTATGGTTGAAAATTATTTCTTTTTTCTAGTGAAAATGTAAATATTATACCAGTTGAATATTCTATAATATTAATTAAAAACTCATTTCTTTTGTTGAACATTTATTTTTTGACACAAAATTCAATTATTCAATTTTTTGTTGAAAAAGCGATCTTTTTCAGTTGAAAACTCGTCTTTTTTGATAAAAATTAATTTTCTTGGTTGAAAATTCATCTTTTTGGTCTAAAGTTAAATTATTTCATTAAAATATTCATCATCTTAGTTGAATATTTCGTAGTCCTCGTTAAAAAATCATCTGTTTGGTTACACAATACTTTTTTTATCTTTGAATTTAATTATCTAAGTTTTGGTTTGTCAATTTATCTTTTATTCAGTTATATATTAAAAATTTCACTTGAAAATTGATCTTTTTGGCTTAAAATTCAACTGTTCCAAGTAATTTCTTTAACTGAAAGTTTAACTTTTCCATTTTTGTTGAAAATTTATACTTTTTAGTGAAAAATTCAAGTATTTGTTTCAAAAATTCTGTTCTTTGAAATTTTTCGCTTTGTTCTGTTAAAGAATGTTTAGAATGAGCGTGAAAAATTAAAATAAATGTTTGAGTTCTGCGGCAAATATGAATTTTGCATTTTAAATTTCTAAGATTTCAAGCCAAAATATATTGCATTTTAAACAAAATAGTTGAATTTTTAACCCAAAAAGATTTTATACCCAAAAAGATGAATTTTCAATACAATAGGCGAATTTTCAAAATGGAAATTAATTTTAAACCAAACAGTAGCATTATCAACCAAATAGATGAAGTTTCCAGTAAGAAACGAGTTTTCCAAAAAATAGTTAAAGATTTAACCAGATTGTAAAATTTTCAGGCCGAAAAGACGAATTTTTTCGAAGACAGATTTTTAACAAAAAAGTTACTTTTCAAAAAGGAAAGATAAATTTTTAACCAAGAAGAATGACTTTTCTACCTTAAAAGATGAATTTTCAATCCAAAAGGATGAATTTTTAACAACATACTTGAATTTTCGACTAAAAATGATAACTTTAACAAAATAGTTAAATATTCCGAAAACAGCTAGATTTGTAACAAAATAGTTGGATTTCTAACAAACAAGTTCAACATTTTCAGCATACAAAGATTCGTCTTTAATCAAATGGTCGAATTTCTAAACAAAAGATTAAAATTTAATCAAATATTTTCATTTTCAAGACAAAAAGACAAATCTATTAGAAAACAGATCAATTTTTGTCAAAGAAGTTAATTTTTAACCAAGAAAGATGACTTTTGACCACAGAAGATGAATTTTCAACAGAACAGTACAGTTTTTAAGCTTAAAAGTCGAATGTTTCAGAAAACAGTGGACTTGTAAAGTGGAAAAGATGAATTTTTAAGAAGAAAGATCATTTTCAGTCAAGTTGAATTTTCAACAAACACGAATAATGTACAAGCCAAAAAGACGCATTTTAACAAAGTATATAAATTTCCTACTAAATAGTTAAATTTTTACTCATACAATATACGGGCGAGCGGGTGAGTGAAGATGCAGAGAAGGGCAATGACAATAAAAATGTCAAGACAAAGAACAGAACGCAGGAGAGGGATATGGATGAAGGAAATATGTTCCAGAAATTGGAAGCCCTTATAAAGGTATTTGCAGAGGAGACTTGCGAAAGACTCGACGATATGAAGAGACAAGGGGAAGAGGTAAAAGAAGAGGTAAGGAAAGTAAGACAAAAATGTGAAGAATGGGATGCATTATGGAAAGGAGAGAAAGAAAAGGTATGGAACAAATTGGAAAGCATAGTGAATAGGCAGAGAGAGAATGAGGAGGATAGGAAAAGGGACATGAAACTGCTAAAAGAGAGAGTGAGCAAACTGGAACTAAGGAATGAGCATAAGGTAAAAGTGAAAGGAAGTGTAGAAGAAGCGAGAGAGGGTGAGTTGGGTATGCAAGAGCAGAATGAAAGGCGGCACTTGATACTGATTGGGGTTGGAAGAAGACTGAAGGGGGAAGAGCGAAGAGGAAAAAGAATATAATAGTGAAGGGTTTGAAAGTGGACAGTGAAGAGGGAGAGAAAGAGATTGGGGAGCTGATGAGAGACATAGGCGCACAAGTAATAGTGGGAGGGATAAGAAGACTAGGCGGGAAAAAAGAGGGAATAGAATGTATGTATTTAGTGAAATTAGGGAGTGAGGAGGATAAGTATGAAGTTATGAGAAAGAAGAAGTTGTTGAAAGGAAGAAATGAAAGAATTGAAGAAGATCTGACGTGGCGCGAAAGAAAAAGAAAGTGTCTAATCGAGCGAAAGGCATGGGCTAAGAGGAGTGAAGGTAGTAGGGTAAGGATTGTGAGAGATGGGATATGGGTAAATGGAGAGATATGGATTTGGGACGAAGAAATAGAAGACCTGAGGAAGGGTAGGAAACGGGTAGTGAATGAAGGGAAAAAGGGGAATACAAGTGTCATGGAGGGGTTTTAAGAAGACAAGAGGACTTGAATGCAAGGAAGAAAGGAGAGAAAGGCAAAAATAAAGACGTCAAAATAGCATTCTGGAATGTGTCAGGATTGAAAAATACGGACAGAGGATTCTGGGGAAAAGTGCAGAAGTGGGATGTGATAATGATGAGTGAGACTTGGGTGGATGAGAAGGAGTGGAAAGGTATGAAAAGACTATTGCCGAAAGCATATGTATGAAATATGCAAGCGGCGAGGAATGGGTGGCATGGTGTCAGGGGTAAGAAGGGAAATAGTGGTAGAGGAAGAAAAAGGAGTATACATAGAAGAAAAGGATGAAACAATGGTTAGAAGAATAAAATTAGGAAAAGTTATTGTGGATGTGGTATGCGTGTACAGGAGAAGAGGAGAAGAGGGAGGATAGAGAACAATAAGAAATTGGACATAGGAGTATGGGATGAAGAAAAGGAGTTGTTCATAAAAAAATCAAAACAAAGGAAATGGATCGGGAGGGTAGGAGGCTACTGGAATTGTTGGGAGAGGTAGGATGGTTCATTTGTAACGGCAATACCAGGGGGGATGAAGAACGGCAATATACGTACGCGGGTATAGGGAACACAGTAATAGATTACATTCTGGCAGAAGAAAGAATAAGGAAACTGATGTTTAGAATAGAAGTGGGCAACGTGGTAGGCTCTGAGCACTTTCCAGTGATCGCGACAATGAGAGGTGGAGGCCCAAAGCGCGATAGGGGGAAGAAGGAAAGAT
>JAUELO010000128.1:1398625-1409390 GCA_032357855.1 Amphibolips quercusostensackenii
CTCCTATCCACGCTAGGAATAGGTATTTTAACCGAAGTTCCGACTTTGATTTCGCAATACTTTTTGTCAGAGGCTTGCTTTATTTCCTCTGCTCGTACTGTTAGCCCTTTCACTGCCCTTCTTTTGTTAAAAGACATATTGTTTCTAATAAAACAAAGTGAACACAGAAGTGCAGATCCAACACCTTCTTGTTCTGTGTCACTTGTGCCAACACCACACGTAACATGAACGTTTCTTTGGCACTGGAAATATGCATGTGCATCTGGAGTTTCTTTATCATAAACGCAACATACTGGGGCGGAAGATTCGCAAGGAAAATCGTGAACGTCCTCCTGTTGTCGAACATTTTGCTGCTCTACAGAAATCGAATCCTTAACCTTTTGAAATTTGGCCGGTGTTACGTCGTTGGCTTCATCCAGTACCTGCGAGTTGTCTTCGAAATTGTCAAACTCTGGATACAACATTTTCTCCAAATCTTCTTCTGTTTGAAGTAATAGCTTCATTGAATGTGGAATCGATTAGATAACAATATGTGCTTTCCTTCCTATAAAAAATTTCATTTTTAGAATGAAGGACACTTTTTTGCCAATGTTTAACTGTAATGCGTTACCGGGAACATTACTTTTTTAGTAACGGTCACGCGTTACTTTTCAGGTAATGTGTCACATACAGATTTTTTTTTATATTTATATATTTGTATGTTGCATAGATTGACAAATATATATTTTTAAATATTGAATTAAAAATCAGACCATTTTTGAAATTACACAATTTTAAACTTTTCAATTCAAAACTGTTTTTTTTTTAAGTTGAATTAAAAATTTTTAATATTTTGGAACCTTTTCAGATTAAAGAGAATTATATTTTCAATGTCAAGTTCTAAACTCTTCTCATTTTGGAGGCTTGAATTTGATCAATTATTTTCTTAATTTTTCATGATTTTCAATTCACTCTAGAGATATTTAATTCAAAAAATTTGTATTTCAAATCTTTTAATCTGGAAAGTCTGCAATTACGAAATCTTTCAATTTGATATCTTATGATTTTAAAGAATTTAAGTTTATATGTAAAATTGAATTTATAACTGACTATCAAGGCTTTAAATATAAAATTTTGCAACTATGGAAGATTTAATTGTGAAATTGTGCTAGAATTTTTAGAGAAAAAAAATGTCCTTTAATATATTATATAATTATTCAATATTATTTTCTTACATTATAATAAAAAAATAGTTAAGGTAATAATGCTGCACTTAAATTTAGTTATATGCATATTTTTGTTTTTTGATCACCCTGTATATATTAAATTATACGGAATGGGGGAAACCATAGAATGGCAATGTACCCTTGCCTTATGCCTAGGACCCACAAGTTTCAAAGCATGCAAGGATTTCATTTTAACTTTAATGTTAAAGTCCTTGCATATATAAAATTTGGCGCTTGATATAGGTAGTCTGATATTTCACAAAAATTTTAATATTAAAAACAGAAAAATTCACGTAATCCATTTTCGAAAAAAATCAATTTTTATGTTTAACAAACAAAACAAAACAAATTTTACGAAGATCTTTTAAATAATAAATTATACATTTGAAAACTCAGGAAATGTGATACCTATAGGGTATTACATTAGTGACATTTTTTAGATGAAATTTACCAATATTAAAAATTTAAATTTACGATTTTATACATAAACTATTCATTTAAAACTTAAACAGATTTTCTTGTAAACCAAAAATCTTACTATGATTTTATCACCTTGAGGGACGAACAAAAGTATAAATTATAAACTCTGTTAATTTAATAAACGTGGAACCTTAAGGAAATTAATTTTAGAAGATAAAATGTGTTAATAACAACATCTATCCGTTGAATCGTCTGCTATTAAATTTCTGGTTAGGGATCGTTCACATATTACTTAACACGTTTTTTTTTATTTAAATAAGGAAAAAAATAAAATTGGCGTTACGTAATACTTAAACAGCCTCTTAAGCAATCTTCTACATTGTTTAAAAAATTTATTTTTTGTCTTATAATTTAATTATTTTGTTGAAAATTCAACAGATATATTCTTATTGTTTTCTTTTTATAATTAAAAAAAGTTCGCATCCTAAAAAAAAAAATTCTGGTTATTAACATTCTATTGCACCGTGTGTCGTTTTTCCAAAAAATCAATTTGTTTATTTTTGATATTATTTTTTACGATTTGAACAAAAAATACACATCCTACAAACAAATAATAAATGAAAAATTTGTAAATCTTTTTTGGGTGAAAAACTTTTGTCTCTTAATTTTTTTCTTACATTGTGTCGCTTTTCCTCAATTTAAAAAAAAATAATATTATCTTTCATGACTAAAACAAAAACTACTCACCCTATAAAAAAGTGGATGGTAAAAATTTGTATACCTTTCTTGGTAAACAATTTTTGGCTCTTCATCTTTTTTTGTAGCTTGTATCATTTGTCCAAAAATTTAATATTTTTATTTCTAATTTTATTTCTTACGATTAAAACAAAACCTACGCGTCCCATGAAAAGAAGATTATAAACAAATTTACAGACATTTTCAAAGTGAACAACTTTTGCTTATTGATTTTTTTGTACCTTGCGTCGTTTTTCAACAAATTTAATTTTTTATCTTTAATGTAAATTTTCACGATTAAAACAAAAACTACGTAACAGAACAAACAACGAAAACTATAAATTTGTAGCTCTTTTTCAAGTGAACAACTTTTGCTCATTAATTTTTTTCATAGCTTGTGTCGTTGAGAAAAAAATTATTTAACATGTATGGGCTCAACGTAATTTTTCCAATCGAATCGAATGATTAGTTTTTTCGTAACTGACATCTTTAAGGAAATTTTTCAAATAATCTAACATTTTTATTCTTTTTTATGAACAGTTATCTATCAGTGAAATGTTTTGATCCCTACATTGTCTTTTCTACTATATCAATTGGTCTGCCGATAAAACTCAATATGTTAAAGAATTGTTTATATCTTTATAAGTTGTTTCTAGACTTAAAAATTATGACAATATTGTTTTTAATACCATTTTAATAATAAATTACATAAATTTTAAAACAATATTTTATTGTGCTACAAGTGCAGAAAGTAAGCATTTCCACACGAGTTCGGAGTTTGCTGTACGAGAAAGAGGCGAATCGAAGGGGTGTTGTAGGCGAGTCAGAGGCAATTTGGAAGCAAGCCGGACGCGATTCGAAAACGACCTAAAGGTGAGCCGATGGCAAATATTATAAACTTCACAAGAGTTAAAACAGTCTACTTTTAGCACCTGTTGCACACGATATTTTGTGCAACAAATGTAGACAATTTTCAATTTGAGAAACAATAAAAATAAATTTTCCGGAAAATTTGAGAAATTTATGGTAAATTTACCAAACATTTTCAAAAAATCCCGGAAATTTAGGGTGTCCTAAGCTTTTTGGAAGAAATCCAAAAATGTCTTGAAGTTGATGAAGATTTTATAAATTACAGGAAATTCATGGAAATTTCGGGTACCCAAAAATATCAAAAATTTTCGGAAGTATTCGTTGATTTATGTAATTCATGGTAATTTATCGGTCATTTATGGTAACTTATCACTTCGAGTTAGTTGAATCACTACTCACAATCAGTCATTAAATCTTCAACTCATAATGAAGTGAGGTGATGATTCTGTTAATCCTCGAAAGTAATTATGAATCGAAATGAACAAGCGCAACACCTAGAAAAATTAATCTTGCTTAAAGTGCGCAAGCGCAGCAGCTAGTTAAGGTCTTTTTATAATTGCTTTTTACCACGGTTTCAGAACTGGTCACTTCTCGCACGCTATGCATGCCTCGAAAAGCGAACATTCCGTGTATGCGTTACAAAAAATAATTTTTTTTCTACAACAAACGGATATACTGCAGAATTTATTTGAATAAATTATTTATAACAACTAAATTCTATATTCAATAAATTATTCAGTCGATTTTCATTCAGATACAAAATCATATTCCTAAAATTGCTAATTTTGTCACGATTGTTGTTTATATAATGTTGCACACAAAATTGAATTTAAAAATCGAAGAGATTAAAGACCTTGGAAATTTAACTTGGAGAATTTTCAAAAAATAAACTTTAAAGTCCGTCAAAAAAAAGAGCCTGCAGAGGACTATGAACAGTATATTCCTGATTTCGACCACTGTGCACCGGGGGAATTTTGAAATTGGAACTTCAAAAAATGGTTTTTCAAGGAAAACTCATTTATAGTTGGCGGCCATAAGCGCACGTGTTATATTTTTTCTTTAAATATAAAATTTATCAACTTCCTGTCCTTCCAAGACATAAGTATGCGCAGGATATCGTTAAAGATAAAAAATTTTAATTATTTAATTTTTCCTATCATTGGCTAGGAGGTATGGACTTCATATTTTTCAGTTTACCCTCGGTACGTGACATCATATCTGAATGCTCCCCATTTCAATTTTTTATTTCTAAATGCTTTTCTGACCTTAAATGCATATGGGAAACCAGTACGATGTAGATACTAGGACGAACTGAATAATGGAAAAAATGACTAAGTTTTAAATATTCTTTTATGAGTAGCAATATTCAAATCGAGTTCTATAATCAGCCTTTTCACCACTAATTTGATATTTTTAACTGAAAAATCTGTTTTAGATATGGCGATGAAATGTTGTTCGCTGACAGATTGTTACATTTGAAGCAATTAGATTGTTTTCACTATTATTTCACTGGTTTGACGATTGATTATCTTAATTTTCATGGAAAATAAATTTTACGTGTTTTTATGAAAAGTTTCAGACAGTGCGAGGTGAATACATTTTGGACAGGTTAGGCTAAGGTATGAAAGTAAATTTTTTGCATACCCAAATACGATTGTTCGTAATTTTTTGTATATGATATTTGATAGCAATGACTGTCATAGTTGCATGTTATGTACGACCCAGTTTAGAGCTCGTACAATTTTTATACCATATTAAAAAATAATCACTTTATTAATAAAAAAATGTTTTTGAATAACAGGTTTAGCTTATTGTTTTATGAATTTATACACTTCGACAAGTGATCGAAAGGGCTTAAAATTTGAACATTCACTTCGCACCAGAAAAGTACCATCTGAATAAAATTGCAACGTATTAAAAAGTATAAAATATTGGATAAATGGCTGATATAATCCATGTGATGGTATGACTATCATTAAAATTAATGTTTAAGCTTTCATTTGGTAGGTACTACTTTCTCTACTTGTTCATCATTTATCAATATTATGACTTGAAAGGATTTTCTATCCACCTCGTAATGATTCCCCCTACACCTAAAGTAGATTCTTTGGCAACGTAAGTGTTAAGTATAAAATGGCTGGAATCTAATCTATACAAGTAGTGAGAAGCTTTGACTTGTGGTGTAATTTACAACGAGGGTTCTGGCTCGGGGTCTAGTGATTCAATTTGTCAGGCTTTTCTCACGCTTCCGCAGTCAATACTGTCATTATACAGAAACACGTTGACTTTTAATATATATTCTCTAATTTTCATATTTTTATCGGTAATATTAGCTGATCTATATTTTTCTGTACCATTTTTCAAATTTCAATCAGATAGTATTACTTTTTTGCACAGGCTTGATAGTGGTAAGTGTAATTACGAAGTTAGTTTCATAAAGAGAAAGTTTAGAATGAAAAAAAATTAGTTATTAACTTTTTTGTTACAAAATAGAGATTAGGAGAGAGTCGGGGAGTACCGGACACTTAAGCTTTTTTTTGTAATAACATAGCTGATAGTGATCAAAGTATTAATATAAAAGGTTACTTATAATGTCAGGGCTTCTATCAATAATTTGAAATTAGATGTATAAGAAACAAACTTGCTGTAAAAGAAAAAAGGCAATTAAAATAAGACATAAAATAGGTTAAGAAAGAATACTGTCGTGTAGCCCCGGACAGCAAGATTTTCGTAATATTTAGTATAATTTTATTAAAAACATTATTTTAAAACTACAAGAATCCTTAAACAGAACACAAATACTCACCGAAAGTAAGAAAATTAGTACAGATGTAGGTTATTACAGACTTAATTCATTTAAGTTATTAGTGTCTATTTATCATTTGACAATTTTTGACAGAAAACAAATTAAATAAGGCATGAAAAAATCTGTCTGGAGGTACCGGCCTCGAAACGTCCGGGGCTACACGACTGTGACATTTTTCAGTAAAACTAATATAAATAACCAAATACGAGAAATAATTAAACAAAAATTGCGGGTTAAATAGTTCAAAAGTGAATTTATGTACCTTAATAAAAATTTAATCTATAGTTTTTTTAGTTATGCAAATATTTGATCATAAAGTTGGTACATATTTCACAAAATGCACTTGTTTTCTAGAGACGAAATATTTAGAGCGCATTATTTTTCAAGCTAATAAAGGATATGAGTCCATATTTTCAAAATTACACTTTAAGACAATTCTGAAAGATAAAAATGATGATTAATCTTCGGAGATAGTACAGTTTCTTAAAAGTCATAAGTGTCCGGGGCTACCCGAATCTCCCCTATCTCTTATTATTTGTAGAAAAATGTGTCTGTTACTAACTATTGCTTTATTCCATTAGTTTCAAAACAATTTTTGATGATAAATTATGACAGGGTAATTACAAAGCAGTCAGGATAAATACGATATCTATTTTTTGTTTTTTGTTTTTCGTTTTTATTATGAAATAGAAAAATCTGCCAGACGTTCGAGCATAGTTAGTTAGTTAAGTTTTTCAATATCACTGAAACTTCACTTCAATTTTTATACTCTCATCGTGATGAGGAGGCATTTATTAGTTTTATGTGCAAACTGACTATCGCGGATTTCTGGAAATTTCCACGTTTCGAGACCTCCTGAATCCAAAAAACAGGTCTGTATACTGGGTGAATTTTGAAAAACTGATCATATTGATTTGCGCTTTGGCACACGTATTTATGGGGACCAAAGAGAAAGATCGAGTTCGTTAACCAGCCTTTTTTGAACAATGGTTCTGGTTTGAACCACACAAAAATACTAAAAAATCACCAATTCCATTTTGCGCTGAAACTATGCAAAATACGAAAAAAATGATAACAAAAAATGTCCACCCAAAAAAGATCTACAAATGTATTGCTGATTATTTTTCACAGGATGCGCAGTTTTTGTTTTAATCGTAGAAAATAACATTACACAAATTTTAAATTTTGGAAAACGACACAAGATACAAAAAATCAAGACAACAATTTTTTAAGCAAAAAATGTTCACAAATTGATTGTTAATTGTTTTTTGATAGGATTCGTAGTTTTTGTTTCAATCGTAAAAAATACCATCAAAAATATTTTAAACAAATTGTTTGGAAAAACGACCATAAGATACAAAAAGAAGAAATAAGCAAAAGTCATCCACTAAAAAAAGATCACAATTTATTTTTATGAATTATTTTTCGAAGGGACGCCTAGTTTTTGTTTTAAGTGTAAAAAATAACATTAAAATACAAAATAAAATGTTTTGGAAAAACGACACAAAACACAATAATATATTCATTAACAAAATTTTCAATTTTCAATAAAACATTTTTGTTAAGACGCATAGTATTTTTTAAGCGTGAAAAATGACATTAAAAATAAGCAAATTAAATTTCGGCAAAAACGGAACAAGGTACAAGAAATTGTTTAATAACAAAATTGATTCCCTAATTCAGATCTAAAAATTTGCTCATGATCTTTTTTTGATAGGACATGAATTTTTTTTTAATTATAAAAAGAAGATCATGAAAATACGCCTGCCTTAATATCAATGCGTATTATGAATTTGTATGGAACGTATCGTTTAATTATATATTTTTCAAGGTGGCTTTGAGTCAATTATTATGCCGAATAAGAAACAAATATTAAAGTAGTATCATAAAAAACAAAATTTGTACTTTATTTTGCAATATCTGAATCAGCAGTCCTGGATCGAGATGCAGAAGTTAATATAACACAGATTTAATATAATATAGTTGAACATAATATTGAAAAGTTCGCGTTATGGACAAACTTTAATCCATTGCGATGCACGAGATACGTGATGAGAATATGTTCGTTAAAGCCGAAGGAGCTTTAACAAAGCCAGGCGGAAAAATTATAATAGTTCATACATGGCAAAAAAAATCATGCGTAATATTTTCTACTATGTATAGTTTTTCCACATGGAAAAGAAAAGCAGGCATATTCTTTATTTTCATTAATATTCATTTAAATGACAAAAATGGAAAGAAAACCTAAATTATGCGAATTAGTTAATTTTTCATTAACAGTCACGAAAGTACATTTGGTTTCTTGGACACGCTCAACTAATCTTGCATTCGTCTGCTTTTTATTGAAAATTGGTCTATAAATTTTTTCATTGACAATTAATCTTTTTTTGGTCAAAATTCAACTACTTGGTTTGAAGTTGAAATACCTTGCTAAAAATTTAACAATATATTTGGTTGAAAATTATTTCTTTTTCAATAATTTTTCTAACAGAAAATTTCATTATTCTATTTTTGGTTGAAAACTTAAAAATTTGGTTAAAAATATATCTTCTTTTTGAAAATTCAGTAACTACTTGGTTAAAGATTTAACTTCTTTGTTAAAAATTCAGTCTATTATTTGAAGATCCATCTCTCTGGTTGAAAATTCAACTACTTTTTTAAATTCTTTTTTTTTAATTCATTTTTTAAATGGAAATTCAATTATTTTGTTTCCAGTTAAAAATTGCTCGTTTTTAGTTGAAAATTCAACAATTTCGTTAAAAATTGATGGATTTTATAGTAAGCTTGTCTTTTTTGGTGAAAAATTAATCTTCTTGATTGAAAATTAAACTTCTTTGTTGAAAATTCATTTTATTATTTGAAGAGCCATCTCTCTTGCTGAAAATTCAACTCTTTTGTTTAAAATTGCTTTTTAAAACAAATTTTCTTAACTAAAACTTTAATTATTCTATTTTTGGTTGGAAATTCAACAATTTAGTTAAAGATGTATGTATTTTATTGTAATTTCGTCTTTCCTGGTACGAAATTAAGCTTCTTGATTAAAACTTGAACTTTTTCGTTAAACATTTATTTTGTTATTTCAAGAGTCAGCTAAGAATTCGAGTGTTTAGTCAAAAATTGTTTTTTTTTTTTTTTTTTAATAATCTTTTACTAAAAATTTCATTCTTCTGCTTTTAATTAAAAATTCAACAATTTAGTTGAAAATATATGCATTTTATTATAAATTTATCTTTTTTGGTAGAAAATCAATCTTGTTGAAAGAAAATTCAGTTACTACTCAGTTGAAACTTTGGATAGAAGTTTATATTTTGTATTGTAAATTCATCTTTTTTGGTAGAAAATTAATCTTCTTGGTTAAAAATTTAGTTACTACTTCGCTAAAAATTTAACTTTTTTGTTAAAAATTCATTTTATTCTTTGAAGAGTCATCTTGCTTGCTAAAAATTCAACTATTATGTTGAAAATTCGTTTTTTCATATAATTTTTTAACTGAAAATTTTCTTCCTCTATTTTTGGTTGGAAATTCAACAATATGGTTGAAAATTTATGTATTCTATTGTAAATTTATCTTTTTTAGAATAAAATTAAACTTTTCGATTAAAAATTCAATTATTTGGTTGAAAATTGAATTTCCTTGTTAAACATTCATTTTCTTATTTGAAGATCCATCTCTTTGGTTGAAAATTCAACTATTTTATTAAAAATTCGTTATTTACGTTTAAATAATTTCTTCATCTGCATATTTAATCATTCTATTTTTGTATTAATATTCAACACTTTGTTTAAAAATTTATGTATTTTATTGTAAGTTCGTCTTTTTTGGTAGGAAATAACTTTCGATAATTGAAAATTAAATTACTTGGTTGAAAGTTAAACTTTTTTGTTGAAAATCCACTTGCATATTTGAAATTTCATTTGTTTGGTTAAAAATTCAACTCATTCTAACTTTTCCAATTCATGATTGTTCACTATTAAAATTGCAACATTTTTTATATCAAAAATTGACATAGGCGTGCGCTTGTAGCGCGCGCATGACGATCTAGTGAGTGTATAAAAAGGTACATTAAGAGCTGCGTAGTGTTGGTACAGATTAGGGGTGTGCAAAATTGATGCGGGTCGGGTTTCGCGCGGTTTGCATCGGGATTGCGGGTTAGCACACAGACCCGCAATTAACCCAACAACCCGCAATCAGCTTGCCAACCCGCATTTAACCCGACAACCCACACTAAGCCCACCAACCTGAATTCAATCCTACAACCGGCATTTAACCCGACAAGCATTCAACCTGCATTCAGCCCACCAACCCGAATTCAACCCGACAACCCGCATTAAATCCGACAAACCGTATACATTCCGACAACCCGCATTTAGCACGCCAAACTGCATTCAACCCGCCAAATCCACAAACGCGCAATAAATTCGAAATCAACGTAAAAACCTAAAAAGGTTCGTAAATATAAGATTGACCAAACTAAAAACCTTTTTACGATTTTCTTAGCCCCGGGTTTTAACCCTTATAGTTTTGGTTAGGTAAACGTCCGTCCCTTCGTCGTCATTTTATCCTCCTAAATACAAAGGATTGTCGCTCAAAAAAGGGTATGAGCGACAAAGTTTGGAACTCTAAAGGTCATAAATGCCGATTGGATATGCAGAAATGTTCACGGAGAAAATCCTTGATTAATAGTTACTTTCTAATACATGACTGAGTCGTGTGGCTTAAAAAAAGTCA
>JAUELO010000128.1:1438321-1453281 GCA_032357855.1 Amphibolips quercusostensackenii
CAGAAAAAATAGCAAACTGTTCAATATTCAAAAAAAAAAAAAAAAAAAATGATCAACGAAGGAGATTAATTTTCTACCACAAAAGATGAATTTTCAACAAAATACATGCATTTTTAACAAAAAATAGAATAGTTAAATTTTCAATTGAAAAAATTAATTTCAAATGAAAAAACTAATTTGCAACAAAATAGTTAAACACAGTAATATAAAGCTACTTGTACAAATAAAGAATTATTTTTGTTCAATGCTACATTGTAATTTAAAAAAAAAATTAGGCACGCTCTCAACAAAATTTCCTGACTTTAATCAAAATCCCCTGACATTGCCAGGTATATAAAAATTCTATGACAATTCCAGGTTTTCCAGGTAGGGTAGACACTGTGTTATTTATACATCTTTAAAATTAAAGATGTCTTCAATTGCAAATCTTCAAAATTGAAGAATTGTAAATAAAAAATCTTGAAAATAAAAAAAGTTTTTTTTAACCTTACAATAAAAAATATGGAAGTTTTTATTTAACAATAAAATTTCTGTAATTTACAATTGCATTTAAATTAGAAATTTCTAAAATTTCGAAGATTTAGGATTAAAAATTTGACTATTGATATATAAAATCATCAAAATTTGAGAATGTTTACTTATATAACTTTAAAATTAACCAGTTTTCAATCCAATCTCTTCAATGTTATCGGAAATTGGAATTGAAAATCGTTTAAATAGAAGAAGTTTTAGTTTTACCAATTCATAATATTTAAAATGTTGCAAATGCTGAGTTTTACCATTTAAAATAATGCAAATTTTACGTTTTACAATTTAAAATGTCTGTAATTTTGATGCTTTACATTCGAAATTTCTTCAATTTGGAAGATATAGAATTGAAAACTTGAATTATTATTTAAAAATCATCAAAATTTAAGAACTTTTATGTACTTTTCAATTGTAAATCTTTAAAAATGAAGAAATTTTAATTTTTCAATTTACAATTAAAAATTCTGCAAGTTGAAAGTTTTAGAATTATTAGTCCAACATAAAATTAAAGAGTTTTCAATTGTAGATAATTGAAATTGAAAAATTATAAACTATAAATCATGCAAAAATTGAAGTAAATATTGAAGTCAAAATTACTATCATTCTAAATCATATCAGTAAATATATTCAATAAAATTACTTATACAAGCGTTCAGTTTTACAATTCAAAATGTCTGTAATTTTAATGATTTGCATTGGAAATTCCTTCCATTTCAAAGAATTAGAATTGAAAACTTGACTTTTGATCTTCCAAATCAACCAAGTGTAAGAATTTTTTACTGAAAATCGTTGAAATGGAACAATTCTCACTTGAGAACCTTTTAAATTGTACAAATTTGAATCATAACTCTTTAAAGTGAAGAGTTTTTATTTTGTGAGTTTGAAATTTAAAATTCTGTTACTTTGATGCTTTACATTCGAAATTTCTTTAATTTGGAAAATTTAGAATCGACAACTTGAATTTTGATTTTCAAAATCATTAAAATTTAAGGCTTCTGATTTATCCATCTTTAAAATAAAGAGTTTTCCATTTTAATATTTGAAATTTAATAATTTAATAATACAAAACAAACAAATTAAAAAGTTGAAATAACATTGATTCTAAATTATATCAATAAATATATTCAATAAAATGAACTATATCAGATTGAAGATTGAAATTTAAAAATTTTTAAATTTGACTTTTGATATCCGAGATCATTAAAATTTAAGAATTTCAATTTATACATATTTAAATTGAAGAATTTTAAACTGAGAATCCTTAAAAATCTAACAATTTTCAATTATAAATCGTCAAAAATGTAAATACCCACAAAATAAGTTTTCAATTTTTAAAATTACAATAAAAAATTAAGCAAGTTTCAAGTTTAAGAAATGCTAAGTCTTTCATTTTTATGCTTCACATTCGAAAATTTTTAATTTGGAAGAATTAGAATAAAAAATTTGACTTTTGATATTCAAAATAATTAAAATTGTAGAATTATTACTTAGCCATATTTAAAATGGAAAAGTTTCCAATTGTAAGTTTCTAAAACTGTAAAACTTCGAATTCTAAATCTTTAAACTCAATATTTTCAATTTTGACAATTTACAATGAACAAATTATGCAAATTATAAGTTTTGCAACTTAAAATGTCTGTAATTTTAATGATTCAAAATTTAAGAATTTGTAATTTTACATCTTTCAATTGGAGAATTCTAATCTGAAAACTGTTCAAATCGAACAAGTTTCAACTGAAAATCTTTAAAAGTGTAAAAAATTGAATTTTAGATCTTTAAAAACGAATTTCTATTTTTTAAATTTACAATTAATAATACGGCAAGTTTTAAGTTTGAGAATTAAAAATTCTATAATTTTGATGTTTAATATTCGAAATTTCTTCAATTTAAAAGATTAAGAATTAAAAACTTGAGTTTTGATGTTCAAAATTATTAAAATTTAAGAATCATTATTTATAAATCTTTAAAATTAAAAGAGTTTTCAATTGTAAATCAAGAATTTTGTAATTAAAAATCGTAAAAATTGAAGCAAATTTTTAAGTAAAAATAACAATCGTTCCAAATTATATCAATAAATATACTCACTAATTTAAATTATGTCAAGTTTTAGTTTTAAAATTTAAAAATCTCTAATTTTTATGCTTTCATTTCGATTTTTTTCAATTTGGTATATTTAACATTAAAAACTTTAATTTTCATCACCCAAATCAACAAAATTTAAGAATATGTATTTTTACATCCTTAAAATGGAAGAATTTTTGAACGGCATATCGTTAAAATAAAACAGATCTCAATTGTAAACTGTAAATTTCTCAAACTGGGAAGAATTAGAACTAAAAATTTGACTTTTGATATTCAAAATCTTAAAAAATTTTATTAATACTTACATAAAATTAAAAAGTTTTTAATTGTAACTTTTTAAAATCGTAGAGCTTTGAATTTTAAATCTTTAAAGTTTAAAATTTTGACAATTTACAATTACAAATTATGCAAATTTTAAGTTTTACAATTTAAAACGTCTATAATTTTCTTGATTGGCATTAAAATTCTTTCAGTTTTGAAGCATTAGAACCGAAAACTTTCCTTTTGATATTCAAAATCATTTATTTTTGTAACTTTGTAAAATTGTAGAACTTTCAATATTAATTCTTTTAACTAAAAGTTTTAAATTTTAACAATTTACAATTACAAATTATGCAAGTTTTAAATTTGAGAATTGAAAACCTGACTTTTGACCTTCAAATTCAGCCAAATAAAATTTGTTTATTTATAAACCTTCAAAATTAAAGAGTTTTCATTTGTAAATCTTTAAAATTAAGGAATTTTTAATCATAAATTGAAGCAAATTTGCAAGTTAAAATAATAATCGTTCCAAATTATACCAATAAACATACTCGATAATATTAAATATGGACATTTTTAGTTTGAAAATAAAAAATTCTATCATTTTTATGCTTTGCATTCGAAATTTCTATAATTTCGAAGACTTAAAATTAAAAACTTGACTTTTGACCTTCAAATTCATCAAAATTTAAGAATTTTATTTATAAATCTTCAAAATAAAAGAATTCTTAACTGATGAAAATCGTGAAAATTGAAGAACATTTTTTATTTAAAATAACAGTCGTTGAAAATTATATCAATAAATATACTCAATAAGAAAAATGATGCCAATTTTTAGTTTTTATATTAAAAATTCTGTAATTTTTTATGCTATACATTTAAAATGTCGTCAATTTTGAAGATTTACAATTAAAATTTGTACTTTTGATCTTCAAAATCATCAAAATTTAAGAATCGTCATTTATAAATCTTTAAAATTAAAAAGTTTTTAATTGTAAATCTTAAAAATTGAAGAATTTTTTATTAAAAATCGTGAAAATTGAAGCCAATTTTTAAGTTAAAATAACAATCGTTCCAAATTATATCAATAAATACACTCAATAATCTACGCTGAAAATTTCTTCAACTGTGAAGAATTAGAACTAAAAATTTGACTTTTGATATTCAAAATCATTAAAATTTAAGAATTTTGATTAATACTTATTTAAAATTAAAGTTTTTAATTGTAACTTTTTCAAATTGTAGAACTTTGAATTCTAAATCTTTGAAGATTAAAATTTTGATAATTTACTATAAATTATGCAAATTTTAAGTTTTACAATTTAGAATGTCTGTAATTTTATTGATTCGCATTGGAAATTTCTTCAATTTCGAAGAATTAGAACTGAAAACTTGACTTTTGATCTTGAAAATTGACAAAATTGTAGAATTTTAAACTGAACATCATTAAAATCGAACAATTTTCAATTGTAACTTTTTAAAAATGAAAATTTTAAATTTGAAATTAAAAATTGCGCAAGTTTTATGGAATAAAAACTTTTGATATTCAAAATCATTTAGTTTTGTAACTTTGTAAAATTGTAGAACTTTAAAATTTAAATCTTTAAACTTAAAAGTTTTAAATTTCGACAATTTACAACTACGAATTATGCAACTTTCAAATTGGCGAATGTTTTATGTTTGAAATTTCTTCAATTTGGAAGATTTAGAATTAAAAACTTGACTTTTGACCTTCAAATTTAGCCAAATTTGAAAATTGTATTTATCAACTTTTAAAATTAAAGTACTCCTTATTGTAAATCTTTAAAGTTGAAGAATTTGAAATTAAAAATCTTGAAAATTGAAACAAATTTTCAAGTTAAAATAACAATTACTCCAAATTATATCAATGAATATACACAATTATATAAATCAAACCAACTTTTTTTAATTTGCAGAACTTAAATTTTGATTTTCAAAATGCTAAAAATTTAACAATTTTTATTTATACATTTTTTGAATTACAGAGTTTTCAATCATGAATCTTTAAAATTGAAAAATTTTTAATCACAAATCGCGCAAATTAAATCAAAGTTTAAAGATAAAATTGCAATAATTTAAATTAATATAAATAAATATGTTTAATAAAATGAATCACAGTTCAATTTATAATATATACTGCGATTTTCAGCATGCCGAATAAAAAATAAAAATTATAACAATTTATAATCAGGACCAAAGTTTCTTTATCCCAATTTCAACCTTAAAAATCATTAACCATTAAGAATTATTTATACATCTTTACAATTCAAGAATGTCTAATTGTAATTCTTAAAAATTGCAGAGCCTTGAATTTTTAATGTTTACAATTAAAGGTTTTTTAATTTGGAAATTCAGAATTAATAATTCTGCAAGTTTTAAGTTTTACAATTCAAAATTTAATTAGGACCAAAATTTATTTATCCCAACAAGAAAGAATGCACAATAAATTAAACATAAAAAAACCCAGATTGCAAAAAAAATTCTGCAAGAATCTAAAATTTTATCGAAATTTGTGTATCATGAAAATCGGTAGTAAATTTACAAAACTCTGGTAAAGACTGCAAAACGTAGTTTGATCGTAAATCCTTTTTTTACATACGATCATCACTCGTAATTTTACACACAAAAAAAATTTACCAAAAATTAAAAAATTTGCTTGAATAATCGCAGCGAGTTAAAATTTTTTTTCTAAAATTATGTGAAAGCATAATTTGCACAAGTTTTTTTTTACAGTGTAGACGTAGACGTCACATGATTTTTCGCTAAAATAGACCCAAAATTTACAGAAACACGAAAATATGGGATAAATGCTCAAATTCGGGCTGGAATGGAACCAAATTTCAAAATTTGTACCCAAAATCGAGGAGAAAAAGAATGTTTCTACAAATGCAAGCATATGTCTAGAATTTTTACAAAAAGGTTCGCGAGTCACGCAACACGGCGAACACGGCTTCAACATGGCCGACCTAACCTCAAATTTGGTCAAATTCTCACGCAACACATGGTACCTCAAAAATAGGGATTTTAACGATTCCAGACACTTTTCGGCACGAAATTCCACTACCGGAGTTAATAAAAGAAAAATATTTCTTACCTTGGAACACTTTGAGTAGTAGAAAAAGTAGCAGTCCGTGTTCTTGTGGTTTTGCTCCATTTGTAGGAACTTGAAGAACGATGAGTGATCGTGTTCCTTGCTGCAAAATAAAGTACAAATACACGATTCAGAACAACAAATCACGAGAGTTTATTCGCTCAAAACTGAAATTGTGTAAAAAAAGAGCAGGAATGATTGGTGGGAAGATGAAAAAAACGCGAAAAACGTTACCATTTCATGGTATGAAACATGGTTACGGACAGTTACAGATTTGAGGTTCCTGTTCTTCCGACTGGCTTTCAAATCGAAAGGAGTGTTACTGAAGGAATAGAGGGTTCGGATTTGTTTTGATTCGCAAGGTCAGTCTTTATTGTTATTAGGAACTTGTCAGATTGTATACTCACTTGTAACTTCGGTGACTCTTTTTTCGACACCTCGAAGGTACGTCGACTCGAATCTTGAACTACACACACACTGATAGCAACACACGAATACACGCACTTATAAACTCTTAGTCAATTTCACACACTGAAGAAATATATATAGACACAAATTCACAGAAACAGATGACGGGAACTCTCTAGGGAACTCGAGAATCCAATGCGAGCGCCTTTTGCTACTGCGCTTGCGTCAGGGCCGCGCACTGGTTAGCCGAAGTCGGCGCGCAATTCAAACTTGGAATTGAAAGCAATTTTTGTAATTTAAATGAATAATTATTGTGAAAAGGCATAAAAAAATAACATTCGTGCATTTGAATCATAACTTTTATTTAGTTATCATAATATATGTATTTACATTTTATATTATTTTATGAATTCCTAAAAGAATACATAACAAATATTAAAAACATTATAAACAATAATTTTGAATCACTTTTTCAAAAAATTTCTTCTTAAATTGAATGTTTTGTGAAATATAGGTTATTCTTAGGAAGACAGAGAAAATAAACTATTTTTAAAAAAATGCAAGCATTATAAAATTTTTTTCTTGCCTGAAATCAAAAGTTGTACAATTTATATACATTTTTATATATCTTTTCATAATTATTTATTTAAATTATAAGAATTGTTTTTAATTCGGATTCTCAATTCCGCGCTAAATGAGGCCAACCGGTGCGCGGCCCTCACGCAAGCGCAGTAAAAAATGGCTAAAGCCATCTAAGATGTCTGCACACTGAGGGTAAAGTGATAAAACCAAATTTTATTATTTTATTGAATAGTTTTTGAAAAATAAAATAAAAACCCAAATATTACATTATATTTTACATAATAAATATTTTAAAATTGCTCTTTTTGTATTTGAAAAATTACCTAATTAGCTTAAATTTATCTTTTTGGTTGAATTTGACGATTTTTAATTTAAATAACAATCTTTTCTTATTCTAAATTTAACACTATTTCGTTTAAAATTTGCTTTTTAAAACTGAAAATTAATTTTATTTACTTAAAATTCAATTATGCTATTTTTTATCAAAAATTGATATTTTTTATTGAAAATTCAACTTTTTTGTTGAAAATTTAACAATTTTGTTGAAAACTCGTTTTTTTAATTTGCAAATTTTATTAATTTATTTTTGGTTGAAAATTGATCTTTTTTATTTTATAATTAAACTAAATTCGTTAAAAATTTGTCTTTTCATGGTTAAAAATTCAACCATTTTGTTGAAAATTCAATTTTTTGGTTAATTTCAACTGTTTTTGATTTAAAATTAAAATATTTTTTGGTTAAAAGTTGAAATATTTTCTTAAAAATTCATTTTGTTGGCTAAAGATTATTCTACCTTTGGTTGAAAATTTAATTATTTTTTTTTTAAATTTATCTCTTTAGGGTGAATTAACATTCTCATTCTTTGTTAAAAAATTATGTTTTTGAATAAAAATAAGTATTCTTTGGTTGAATTTAACAGTTTTTTTATATAAAATAAAAATATTTTTCAGCTGAAATATTAACTATTACATCTTTCGTTCAGAATTCATTCTTTTTCTAGTTGAAAATTTTTTATTCAAAATAACAATTTTTTTGATTGGAATTTAACTATTTTGTTTAAAAGTCATTTTTTAAAAATAAAAATAGATTTTTGAACTAAAAATTTAAATATTCTATTTTTGTATGAAAATTGGTATTTCAAATTGTAAATTCAACTTTTTAGTTGAAAATGTAACTATTTTGTTTAAAATTAGTTTTTTTGAAACGTAAATTAATATTTTAACTGAAAATTTAACTTTTCTATTTTTATTAAAAAATTGATATTTTTAATTGAAAATTGATCTTCTCTTGTTGAAAATTCAACTTTTTGGTTAAAAATTTACCAAATTTGTTGAAAACTCGTTTTTTTTTAATTTAAAAATTAAACTATTTTGGTTAGAAATTAATTTTTTTATTGGGAAAGTAAATTATTTTCTTTTTTAAACTTCGTCTTAATAGGATGAATTGACTTTTTCATTTTTTATTACAAAATTATGTTTTATAATCGAACGTTAGTATTTTTTTGTTGAATTTAACAGTATTTGATTCGAATTAAAATATTTGTTAGTTGAAATATTAACTAGTACATCTTTCGTTGAGAATTCATTTTTTTCTAGTTGAAAATGGAATTATTTTGTTAAAATTAATATTTTTTATTTAAAAATTTTTATTTTTTATTTTAAAAATCAATTAGTTGAAAATTCACCTTTTTGGTTGATTTTGACGATTTTTAATCTGAAATAAGAATCTTTTTGGTTGAAAATTTATCTATTTTGGTTACAAATTTATTTTGTTGTTAAAAAATTGAATTATTTTGTTTTCTGAATTTTTTTTTAAGGTTGAATTAACTTTCTCTTTTTTTTGTTAAAAAATTATGTTTTTCAATTGAAAATTAGTATTTTTGGTTAAATTTAACAGTTTTTTATTAAAACTTGATATATTTTTAAATTGAAATATTAACTATTACATTTTTCGGCAAGAATTAATTTTTTTTCTGGTTAAAAATTCAATTATTTTCTTAAAATTACTTTTTTTAGTTTAAATTTTTCTTTTTCATTTGAAAAATTAACTAATTAGCTTAAAATTCATCTTTTTGGTTGAATTAAATAATTTTTAATCTAAAATAACAATCTTTTTTGGATAAAAATTTAACTATTTTGTTTATAATACGATTTCTGAAAATAAAAATTAATTTTTTTCACTAAAAATTAAATTATTCTATTTTTAGTCCAAAATTGATATTTTTACTTGAAAATTGACCTTTTCTAGTTAAAAATTCAACTTTTTTGGTTGTAAATGTAACAATTTTGTTAAAAACTCGTTCTTTGATTAAAAATTTTTCTATTTTGGTTATAAATTCATTTTTTTTTGTTAAAAAATTAAATTATTCAGTTTTCTAAAATTCGTCCTGTAAGGATGAATTAACTTGTTTATTTTTGGTTGAAAAAATAAATTTTTAAACTAAAGATTGGTATTTTTTTGTTAAATTCAACATTTTTTATTAAAAATTGAAATATTTTTTAGTTGAAATATTAACTATTACATTTTTTGTTAAAAATTTATTTTTTTCTGGTTAAAAATTTAATTATTTTGTTAAAATTTCTTTTTTTAGTTAAAAATTGTTTTTTTTTCTATTAGAAAAATCAATTAATTAATTTCAAATTCATCTTTTTGACAAAATTCTACGATTTTTAATCTGAAATTACTATTTTTTTGTTGTTTGAAATTTAACCATTTTGTTTAAAATTCTTTTTTGAAAAATAAAGATTACCTTTCGTTTTGTAAAAATTTAACTATCCTATTTCTGGTGAAAAGTTGATAATTTTATTTCAAAACTTATATTTTTTTAGTTGAAAATTTAACTTTTTGGTTAAAAATTGAACAATTTTGTTAAAAACTCCTTTTCCTAATTAAAGATTAAACTAAATTTGTATAAAATTCATCTTTTTGGTAAATCTAACTTTTTATGAATTTAAATAAAAATATTTTTCGGTTGAAAACTTAACAACTGAATTATTTTGTTTTTTAAAATTCTTCTTTTTGGGGTGATTTAACTTTCACATTTTTTGTTAAAAATTTATGTTTTTTAATTGATAATTAGTATTTTTTGTAGAATTTAATAGTCTTTATTTTAATTCAAAATATTTTTTACTTAAAAATTTATTTTCTTTGTTTGAAAATTGAATTATTTTTTTTTTTTTTGTAGTTTCAGGGTAAAT
Source organism: Amphibolips quercusostensackenii (assembly GCA_032357855.1). NCBI lineage: Eukaryota > Metazoa > Arthropoda > Insecta > Hymenoptera > Cynipidae > Amphibolips > Amphibolips quercusostensackenii. The sequence goes on from JAUELO010000128.1 coordinate 1,448,492, forward strand.
AAACTTTTCTATTTTTTGTTAAAAGTCTATGTTTTTAAATTGAAAATTAGTATTTTTTGGTTCAATTCAACAGTTTTTTACTTAAAATAAAAATATTTGTGAGTTGAAATATTACCTATTACATTTTTCGCCGAGAATTAATTTTTTTTTCTGGTTAAAAATTTAATTATTTTGGTAAAATTACTTTTTTTTAAGTTAAAAATCGTTTTTTTTTTATTTGAAAAATCAATTAATTAGTTTAAAATTCATCTTTTTAACTGAATTTTACGATTTTCAATCTAAAATAACAATCTTTTTTGGTTTAAAATTTAACCATTTCGTTTAAAATTCTTTTTTTGCAAATAAAGATTAACTTTTATTTTGAAAAAATTTAACTATTCTATTTCTGATTAAAAGTACATAATTTTATTCAAGAAATTATCTTTTTTTAGTTGAAAATTTAACTTTTTGGTTGAAAATTGAACAATTTTGTTGAAAATTTGTTTTTCTAATTAAAAATTAAACTAAATTTGTAGAAAATTCATCTTTTTGGTAAATTCAACTGTTTATGATTTCAAATAAAAATATTTTTTGGTTAAATTCAACAGTTTTTTACTTAAAATAAAAATATTTGTAAGTGAAAATATTAACTAATTAATTCAAAATTCTTCTTTTTGGTTTAACTTGACAATTTTGAATCTAAAATAACAATCTTATTTGGTTGGAAATTGAACTATTTTGTTTAAAATTTGTTTTTTAATAATGAAAATTATTTTTTTTTTACAAAAATTTGACTATTCTATTTTTGGTTAAAAATTGATATTTTTAATTAAAAATTTATCTTTTCTAGTAAAAAATTCAATTTATTGTTTAAAAATTCAACAATTCTGTTAAAAACTGTTTTTTTTTTTATTTGAAAATTTAACTATTATGGTTAAAAATGCAAATGAATTAACTCTTTCATTATTTGTTAAAAAATTATGTTTTTAATGGAGAATTAGTATTTTTCGGGTGAATTCAACAGTTTTTTATTTTAATTGAATATATTTTTCAGTTAAAATATTAACTGAATTATTTTTTGTTAAGGATTTTTTTCTTTTCTGGTTGAATATCAAATTATTTTGTTGAAACTACTTCATTTTTAGTTGGAAATTTATCTTTTTTGTTAAATTTTACGTTTTCTAATCTAAAATAACAATCTTTTTTTGTTAAATATTTAACTAGAATAGAATAGAACAAATTTATTTCATTAGTGCTACATATAAGTTTCACACCTCTACCAGCCTTAACGTCCGAGACATCTTAATACATTTTGTATTCTAGAACTAATGTAAATTAGGTAAATCAGCTACATTCACAATACTAAAACAATTACATAGACTTTTTTAAATTGTTATTTAAAGAGAATTAACAATTCTACGACGTTTTTGATGAATTGTACTGTTTAGGTCGTCCTTCAATCCCCGTATTAGCCTCTCTCTCCATCGCTGCTGGTTTCCTCACCAATCGCTCCACCACATTCTTTCTGCTACTCCGAGCTTTTCCATTACTCTTACACAGTTTAGGACATACTGAATTGCTTCTGGCTCTTTTCTGCAAGCCCTGCATTTATTATTCTCTTAATCTTCTTTTCCTTCCTTTGCTACGTTTCCACATCTCCATCTAGCCCAATTCTTCTTCTGCCATGCCTTCCAATTTTTCTTCTGCTAATAGTTTTCTTTAGAATTAATTTCTTGAGACCATTCTAGCCTGCACATTATAGGTAGATGGTCTGAGCCTTGTGTGCCGTTATCTTCTTACCTTTGAACCATCTTGGTGTATTCTCATCTTCTGTCATTTTTACCATTATTAGGTCCAAGACACTTCCCAAACATTTGCCATGACCTATGCAGGTTATTTTGCCCTCCTCATCTACCTCGCTTCTACCATTCATTACTACTCCGCATTACTACTTCGCATTCTGCCACTCCTTGGTCTGTTTTTTATTTCTTGTATTCAGATCTCCCACAAAGATTACACTCGCCAGAAATACCTCTGACTCGTCTAATACTTGGTCTAACATCTTTAGACATTTTTTCCCAGGATCCCATTCCATTGCCTTCCATTCTGCTGCAAGTTTTTCTTTATACCTGTCAGCTGCCCACCGCTTGCCCTGCCCCTTTGTGTTTTTCCTTATTGCTGCTATTCCACACCATTCATACCTTTTATCTAGACTTTCAAAAATTTTCTGCATTCTTTCTTCTTCTAAGAAAGTTTCCTGGAATACTACTATGTCTACTTCTTCCCACAAACTCCGATTCTTCTTTATATTTGCCACTCCCTGTGCGTTCCATTGCAATACTGTTAATTCATTATCTATTTGTTTATTCCTTCCTGTCTTATCGAAGCCCACTAACATTCTCCGTATGCAAATTTTTACACAACTTAAACTCGCCTTCCAATTCCTTCTATTTTAGACCCCTACCATCTATCCATATTCGATGGAAGCCTACTTTCGTGTCTTTTTTCATAGTTTTTAGGCTTCTGCCTCTTTTTCCTACCATTCTTGCACAACTGTTTGTCTTTCGATGAGATCGTCTTGTATCCAAACCCCCCAGCCCATTACGGTCAGCTTCGCTTTTCTTTTCATCAGCTCTAGTTTCTGTGACATTTCCTCTAAGCTTGCCTTTCAGCCCTCTCCTAAACTCTCCAACTTCTCGATTTTAACTTTTAGTTTTAATGTTGTCCCTACCCAAGCATTCTTCCTTTTTTTGCCATTTTTTGCCCTGGTTAACGAGGTTAATCCTTTGATAATCACAGATTTTTTCTTTTTTCGCCTTTTTTGCTCTTCCTCCTCTAAATCTTTCTTACTTAATTTTTCCGGCGCTGGATTTGGCCTTAAGCTTGCCTGGGGTCCCCCCTCCTCCCCGGATACCCCGAAACACCCTGCTGAGTTCACGGCATGTGCCGGGGTCATCTCCTCAGACAAATAAGTTCCCCCAGGAAGCCCCGGCGCACTTAGTGTCCCCCTTATTCAATTTCCCCTCCCGACCCGTTTGTGTACCTGTTTCCTTTATTGTGCTAAATTCTTTTGATAAAATCTTTTTCGCCTTTTAATCCGCTAGTTGCCAGGATTTTGCATTTATTTTTTCTACCTCTAAAGCCTTTAACGTGTTCTCTAAATAACCCTCTAATTCCCTTTGTCGTTCCTTTGAGTCGCGATTTTCTTGTAACAACTGCCAAAGTGTAGCCTGAAATTATCCTGAGCTTGCAGCCCGTTGCCTTCTTTTCTCCTAGCTCTGTCCTACCCGACTCTCTTTTAACCCTACTATGCACTTTGTTTTATTTCGCAATATGGCCTCTAAAGCTGCCATCTTTTTGTCTCATTTTCTCCCTCTCCCCCTTCCCAGGCTTTGAACCACCGTGGAGGTTGAGTTAAGTCGCCCTCATTGCTTTGACATCTCATTGGTGATTCTAGCAAATTACACGTAGTTATCACGTTCTCACTGTGTCCCCTTTCGTCCCTTAGATCATTTGCTTCTATAACTACTTTACTGCACAGAAAGAAATGTTGGTAAGCCGGTTTTCTACGACCGAGCACGCAGCGCCACCACACGCTTCGTGCAACGGTATGCTTCGTTTGGGTTGTGACGTCCAGCTCGGATGTCGACAACAATTAATTGGATTTTATTGGGTCGATAAGAAGAAATTCTAGTTTGCCTTGTTCGCGGAAAATTTAAAAGTTGATTATTCCTTTTCGATGATGATTCAATTTCCTGGTTCTTTTGCCGTTTTAGAACGTTAGGTGTTCTTCTGGAAATAAAATTTAGACAGGGAAAAGGTCGACACAATAAAAGCACTTGTTATTCTCACTCGTAAAAACACTGGTTTATTTTATTTGCAATAATCAGTTTGCAATTTGTATGTTCGATGAGTCACAGTTCACAAATTAATCCAAGTTTTGAGTCACACACCCACAATGATTAAGCGACGAACCGTTTTCTATTTAATGATAACGTATTTTTATTGTTCACCAGTTTGATTCTAACACAACAATATGTATATAATTTATTTCAACGCGTCAAAATAATACTTAGTCGTTGATTCGAAAAACTGAGAATTAAAACTCAAAACGCTTAGCGAAAAGGTGTGCCGAGATTAGAAAATCGATATATCCGAGAGAAAATCTAAATTTGAGCTAATCTAATCTGAAACGGCGCGGAACTGGATTTTCGTATGGCTAAGACATGCCTAGAAAAAAGGGGATAGCCTATAGTTGTTTCTAGCACTGATCCCACTAAAAAGAACTTAACCAATCGCAATTAGGAAAGAAAACTTGTCCACGCCCCATATCACGCAAGAAAACCGGTTCTAAAGAGTTTGTGCGTGGTAGGGAAGCATATTCTAGAAAAGAAGAGTTTTTCTTGAAAAGCATAAAACTCTGATTCAAGCCAGAACCTATCAAGTGAATTACCATATAAGTGTCGACTTGGGAGGTCAATTTTTGACTTGACGTTCGGCCTTGAGATATCGATTAGTCGATGCGGAAGTCGGGACGTTGCTTGAGCCATAAATCTTGAAATATAAGAACAGGGGTCGGGTGTTTGGCGCCTTGTCTTTGTATTAATGGTGCTATGTGTTTTGTAGACAATAGAATTTTTTGTGTAAACGTTTTTGAGAAAAAGTCATACGGTGTTCCTAAAGTATTTGGAAAAGGTTGTATTATTTGAAGTATTTACTTAAGAAGGTAAAAGAAAAAATGGACAGCTCATTGTTTTTGAGATTCGATTTTGGGTCTTCTACACATCTGGAAGTGTGTTTCGTGAGAATTG
>JAUELO010000128.1:1567962-1582414 GCA_032357855.1 Amphibolips quercusostensackenii
TAATGGCATCTGTAAATATCCCCAAGCCAAGTCCAAAGTTGTAAAAAACTTCGCCCTATTTAGATTCTCGAGCATATCGGCAAAATCTGGAATTGGAAAATTTACCGGATCAGTAATTGCATTGAACTTTCGATAGTCCATCACTATACTAGGCTAGCCATCTTTTTTTTTTAATAATAAACGCTAGACTTGCAAATTTTATATTGGTTTCCGTAACAAACCCTTTTTGTTCCTATTCCTTAATAATGTGGTCTAACGCTATTCGATCTTTCGCGTTTAGTCTCCACGGTTTTCATAGCACAGGCTGTGAGATGCATTCCCTATTCTTTAAAATTTCTACTAACTGTTGTTTTTGTTCTACGATCGCTTGACCAATTTCTACTTTCTTAGGTTTTTCCGATTAATCAATCACCGGCATTTTAATTTCCCTAATTTTCGTTATCACGCTAACAAGATATACCGAATCTGAAGCTACTTCAACTCTTTCATTCCGAAGCAACGTTTTCTTCTTCTTTTTGTTTTCACCAAATAAAGTAGGGTCGATATCGTTAAAGGATAAGTCGTGCCCGTATCGCGTATAGGTTAAGTCTAGTGCTTCTGTGAAATTTCGTCCTATAATCACGTCAACATTTTCGGCATTGTATGGCACCACTTTGAAAGCAACTTGTCTTAATTTTAATCCCTCGAAACTCTAAATTTCGTTAATAATACCGGGTAAATCTACCACGCCCGCACCAAGTGCCCCTAACAAAGACTTTGTTCTTTGCCTGGTAAAACCGTCACGCAAAACTGCCGTCGCTTTTATCGTACTCACTGACGCACCCATATCAATTTGCGCTTGCATTTTCGCACTCCCTACTTGTACGTCCTTCAAAAACTTCCCTATTCGACTCTGTGATATTCACTCTTCGTACGGTTTGTACACTTTCTTTATATTCTTCGTTGTGCTTCGGACAACGTGATGCAATATGACCTACGCCCTTCCATAAATAACATACAATCTTCTTTCTTGTTTCCATGCACTTGCACGATAAATTTCCTAATTTATTACATTTAAAATATTTTCTAACAAATTATCTTTAACAGACATTGCTTTTGCCTTAACACTACTTGTCTCGACAAGTCCACGTTGAAAACAATCAAACTGTTCCTCAGTCATCTGTAGCTAATATCGCGTCTACTACGCAAAGCTTGCCTTCTTTTTTTACTTTGTTTTTTTTTCACTTACAGACACCAACATTCAGAATGGCATCCCACTTCGGATTTGTTAAAGACAAATAAAAAGTTTTCACTTTTAACTTAAAGAGAAGCTTCATTGATATAAGTAAAAGGTTAAACAGTACATTAATCTCAACTCACTCTCTTCAAACTTCAGTTCGCAGCTCACTGCCTTCCTAAGAACAACAGCTTCGATCTCGATCTCTCTGGCTATCTAGCACTCTGCCTATCTTACCTTCCTTTTTTTTTATTTCATCCGTCTCTCAGGCATGTGTCCTGATCTTCTGTTAATCTTATAGTGAAAAGTTTTCTATAACACTAACTAACTTAACCTTTAGTTTAGGACACTGGAAGAGAATAATAGAGGCCAATCCAGTCTGTCAATTTCTTCAAAAGTTATTGTGCTAACAGAGTAAAAATCTACAAATACAGAGAAACACGAACAGACACACAGATAAACAGACGCATTCGCGAAAACCTGCTTTTCAGGTTGAGAATGTCATAAAACATGGCCACTTGACAAGAACGGAGGGAATCAATTTTACACAAATCTAATACCTTCTTTGATGAGAATGTAAGAATATAAATATTCTGCTAAAATTCTAAAACATAGCTTAATATATGTAAGGGTGACTTTGTCTAGCCCATTTGATTTTTTTTTTATTTAAATAGTGCAAATTTATTAATAAGAATCAATAAAACTGTATCATTTTAGCAAAGTAAAAACTGAAAATGATCTGTTTCCAGAAATTTTAGGACAATATATTAATTTTTGTTATAACGAACCCGCCAAATATCTCCTAAACTACGATTGATAAAATAAGCCCTTTCCTTGTGAAACATATTAATTTGTGTTTTAAAATAACATCAGTTGCTTGCTTGCACATATTTTGTATTACTGTTTGATAAATTAAAGATTTCGTACGCTTTCCCCTGTTCCCCTGTGAGTTAATAGAACCCAATAAAAAAATACAAATATTTTTCGTCAAAAGCCCATTTTTATTAGTTGTAAATTCTTATTTTATATTTTTGATTCAGAATTTATGTCTTTTGGTGAAAAGTTCAACTGTTGCGTTTAACATTCACCTTTCTGGGTAAAAAGTAGTCGTTTTGGATTGTGAATTCCTTTTTTTGGTACGAAAATTGTCTTTTTCTAATGAAAGTGAATTCTTTGGCAATGAAAATTCTAGGCCCAGAATTCATATATTTTTGCTAAAAATGCTACTTTTTGGATGAAAAATTAATAATATAATTAAAAATTCCATTGATTCGTGAAAATGACATCTTTTTTGGTAAAAATTCAATCCTTTTAATTTAAAAAGTCTGCTATTGTATTTGAAGGTGAGAAATTATGTCTTGTGATTAAAAATTCTAATATTTCGTTAAAAATTTAATTATTCTGTTGAAAATTTGACTATTTTCTTAAAAACTTATCTTTTTGGCTAAAAGTAATTTTTTATCATTTAAAAAGTCTGCTATTGAATTCTGGGTTCAGAATTAATGTCTTTTGGTGAAAAAATTTACTGTTATTTTGAAAATTTGATTATTTTGTTGAAAATATAATTGATTTGTTAGAATGACATCCATTTTAGCTAGAAGTTAAATATTTTTGTCGAAAAATCTACTTTTGTATTTCAAGTTTAGAAATTCTATCATTTGTTTCAAAATTCTCCCATTTGGTGTAAGGACTTCCTGTTCGGTGTGGATACATGTTAGACATGTGAGAAATACCAGAGCAAAGTTTGTGGATTAAGAGGCAAAATGTAAAACGAAAGTGGAAAAGTATTTGATAAAAAGAAGAAAAGAGGTAATTTGGTATTGTGGCAGTGAAAATGTAAATGGAAAGAACGTAGTAGAGAAAAAAATTGGAGAAATAAAAGCGGCACGTGTTTAGAGGTTAGGTTAAGTGGTGCACCAAACCGGAAGTTGAGTCAAGCTATGAGAGAGGGGACACGGCCAGAATGAAGAGAAACGGGGATGCTTGACGCAGTTGAAGAATTGAATTGTGGTCGTAGGGCTGAAAGAAAAAGAAAGCAGGCATGAGCGGAAACGCAAGAGTGTTGAGAAGCTGACTGGTGGAGGGATATCAAATAAGGATATTCAGAAAGAACTAGGTGACCTTGAAAAGGGTGATAAAGTTTGAGTGATAGATGAAAAGGTCGAGGGCAGCAGGACAGAGAAAAAAAAGAGAAGAGAAATGCAAAAATGAAAAAGGCTTACGAAAAGTTAAGAAAATATCAAGTTGAGTGAGAAAATTCCGATAAGGCTAAAGGTAAAGAGTACCAAATCATAAATGCTTGATAAGTTTTTTCATTAAAAATTTAGCAGCATTTTTCACGTATCGGCTAATACACATTTTGGTATTATTGTGAATTTAATGTTCTACTTACTCTGTGAATCAGGTTGCGTCAAAAATTTAGATAATAAATCAAGTGCACAATTTTTAAAACTCGGTTTTCGGCACACATGCGAGGTTAAAGTTACCGACTGGTGCGGCGGTGCCGGAATGCCAGCCGGAACATGGTCGTATACCTCCATGGGCCAAAGTGAAAATTCACTGGAAAAACAGGTTTGCGAAAATAAATGCAGAGATTTGCACAAAATTATTTTCAAAAACGAAAAGATTTCAAGATTTTAGTAAACTTTCCGTCGTGACATATATTTTTTAAATATACGCGGTTACGTAATTGAATTACTGCATATAGGGTTAATGTAGATAAGTGTGATAATGGGGTTAGTGTAATAAAAAGAAAATTTAAGAACAAAAACAAATTAGTTATTTACTTTTTCTGTTACAATACACAGAGTATATATTTTATTATATGTAGAAAAAAGGTGTCTGTGATTAGTTATTTCTTTAATAAATTATTTTTGAATAAATTGAGATGCTTTTAAAAAACTCCAATTCGTAATTTTGTCCTCTGGTCTTTTAATTTACATTTTCCTACAGAAAGCAAATTTTGTTGCATTTATTTAGAAATGAAGAAAGATATTATATATTCCTTGAATATCAATTTTATTTTGAAATTTTACATTTTTATTATGTTTATTGATGAAGTATTTAGCGTTATTGAAAATTAGACTCGGGATAAGTGTGATATCTGTTTTTTGTTTTTCTTTTTTGTTATAAAATACGAAAATCTTTTAATAGTTTGAGGTTAGTTTGAGAGGTTACTGTACCCTATTTTTACAATAAAAGTGTAGGTACTTGATAATAATTAGTGAATAATATTCTAATATATACCTTTACATACCATGATTTTTAAAATAAATTAAGATATTATAAAATTGAAAAATAGGTAAGATGTTCATAACACTAAAAACTTGATGAAAGATTCAAATTTTTCAATTTCATTTTTATAATTATTCATTTAAATTACTGAGAATTAAGGCAAAATTAGATTATAAAAATCAAGGGATGTTGCATTAACAATTACAAAAGTAAAATCTTATAATATTAGGATTCTAGTGTTTTTTTTACACATATCACATTTACCTGTAATATTACAATAAATTTGAAATCGCTGTCACACTGCGAAACAAAATTCAGAATATTTTTTCACGAAAGTTTTTATTCATTGAAGAAGTTGATAGTTGAAAGTGATATGTCTAAGAATTGTTTTAGAAAAATTTGAAACAAGAATCTTGTTAATTATTTAAAATATCATTATTCAAAGTATAACTTTGTAATTTCGTATAACACTTACTGCTATCGAAACTAGATTGCCTCGTATATTCTGTCTTAAATTTGTCCTGAATATTTTTTGCTGAGAGATCATAAACAGCAGAAGGTACAATTTTTCAAGCAAGTTTCAATTTAAAAGTGAAAAAGCCTTCAGCTTAACGCAATCGATTTAATAATTTTGTATAAATAGATTCACCTAAGAGCGTGGTAAAAATGGAATCTAGAAAAAGCAAATAATTTTTCTTTCTTATAAAGAAATTTTTTATTAAATGTGAAAGTATTTGCAATTCAAAAACTACTAATTATCTTAAAATTACCTTGTACATTAAATATTATAGGGAGTCTCCAAAAAGCCGACAAGCATTGCTTTCACAAGGCGTACTGTAAAGTGTGCAGGAAGCCATTGAGAGCCCATGATGCAGACTTGGAAAAGCACTCAAAGACTAACGATCATGTTAATAAAATGAGCTAGATCAATATTACTTACAAAATAACAGCACATCATGAATAAGTCTTTGTTGAGGTAGACAAAACAAAAAATTTGAAAATGGCTGCCTACATAGCGTGCCACTCAGCGGTAAAAAGTATGGACGATTTAGGTCAGATTGTTTGTGATCTGGGAAAAAATAGCAGTTTAGAAAACTTTTAAATGCACAGGACATAATGCGCTAATGTTATTTAACATGATATTTCTCCCTGCATGCTAAAAAAGTTAGTCGAAGTTGTCGACAATATATCATATTCCTTGATTGTGAATCAATCTGCTGATGTTTCTATTTAATGTACTCGTGCTCATGCATCAAATATTTCAGCGAAAGTCGAAACTGTTTTATCCATGATTACTTAGGGATAATGCCAGTTGAAACTACTACTAGTGATGTGTTGTATAAAACTGTTCAGAACTTCCTAGAAAAGATAGAGCTTAATGAAGCAAAAATGATCGGAATTGAAACAGATGGGGGTTCTAGCTGGTGTGGAAAACATCACTCGTTATCCGCATTCTTGAAAAAGAAAAATCTGAAATTACAATAAATAGGATGTGTTTGTCACTCTTCAGACGACTGTGCCTCAAAAGCGTCAGAAGGGTTTTCAGCAACGACTGATTTTCTTCTAAGAGAAATATACAACTGGTTCAATCAGTCTAACAAACGCAGAGCTGAATATCGAGAGTTTTGGGATACTTTGAACGCTTTTGACCTCAAAAATCTGCCACCTGGTGAAGACGAGAAAAGAAGACGCTTTCACTTGTTTGCTAAACTGTGTGACACAAGATGGTTAGCAAGATGCGATTGCGTAGTCACTGTATTAGGCAACTGGATTGAACTAAAGGTTCATTTATATTTGATAGTTCAGAGGAAAAAATGTTACTCTGCTAGGCTTCTGAATCAAATGTTAAACGATAACACAAACTATCTCTATTTAGAACTTTTAAAACGATTGTTAGTAGAGGTCCAACGCGTAAATTTGCTTTTTCAAGGAGATGATGTTGAACTTTGTCGAACAAACGATGACTGAAGCGCATTAGTGATGCTACTTGCAAACAAAATCATGAAAAAATCGTTTTGCGTACCCAGTTACATTAAAACAAAAAACCGAAATCGAAAACCGAACATTTAATTATCTTGAAAGATTATGTGTTAAAATTACGGAAAAAATTGCAATTTGATTTTAATATTTATTATTATTCTTCAGAAACATTTTCAATTCAGTGCTAAATGAATTTAAATCACACTTAGTCAGTAAAATCAAAATCTACCTGGCGATTTCTGGCGACATTTAATTGTTTGAGGTTGCCGACTAATGGCAACTTTCAATTTTCCTGAGTGATTATGTCATTCGGTAACAAAACAGTCCTTTAGTTATGATATGGCTTGAGCAAAATAAATTTTAACGTTGAATTTACTAATAATTGGAGATAATTCAACATACTTCAAAAGGTAGAAATTTAGAAACACTTAAAGTGTCTTTATTTGACCAAAATAAACAACTTAGAAGCCCGGAGAAGATCACGCAATAATTTGGTGTCATTTAATAACACGTTTTTATTATCAGAAGCAACATATTTAAAATGTGACATTATGAAGTAAATATAACTGGAAACATTTACTCCTTAGTTTAAAAAAAAACTTGCGTTATAAAGTAATCGAGACTAAGATATTTATTAAACTCGTAAAGTTTTTATTGCGTAACCTTGTCATCTAGCAACACAAAAGTTATTTGCAACAAATGAAATTAGTTAAAGAATGGTATATAATTACAATTTGCCTTATCATTTAATTAAAAAATGATTTAAAATAAATTTGCAGAAATATTTCACCTTTATTATAATGTTTTGCAAATCAGAAATCTATTACATTCCTTTAAATTTTTTTCCAAATCCCGCAAAAATTTTAAAAATATACTAAAAAATTATGGGCCCTTTATAATAAATATAACCCTAAAATATTTAAAAGACCTTGAAATCTTTAAAATCCCAAAAAAGAATAAACTTCTTGTGAAATTCTTTGGAATTTATAAAATATGCTGAATAATAATATTAGTAATAATAGTAATTTTTTTAAATTAGTAAAAAGAGTAATAATAGTAATATGCTGAAGAAGCTTCGCATCTTTCAATTACTTGAAAACGCTTTTTTTTGGCCTTTAGGTTTATTAATTGGTATTAGTTATTATTGTAACAGTAGACTGAGATTTTTTTCTATTGATTGTTATCAAGAGTTACACATGGTGTTATGTAGGGGAACGGCGGGTACAGTGACCCAGGCAGAACAGTGAACCAGTCAACTTTAACAAGAAACTCCATATAACAATTTTTTTATTTTTTTACTGGTAATGTATGTCTGTATTGTGGATATATCTATCCAAGTTTCAAACTATTTGCATTTATTTATTGTTCAAAAAAAAGAATTTCGATTTTCGATTGTCACTTTGTATCTTTTTATGCTTTTAATTTTTGGGATTGAATCTCAACAATAAGTCCAAAAATGGAAATTGATATTTATGAGGTAATGTAGCACATATCAGCATTGTAACATAGCATACTATTAAAATATAAATCACCAGTAATAAATAATGAAAATATAGTTCAAAAAGTGTGCAGCCGGTACAGTGAGCCACTGCATTGTCGGGAACAGTGGACCAACAGCGCGGTTACAATCAAAACTAGCTGTAAATTGGATTTCGAGTGTTTCCACTCCCCGTGTAGAAATCGCCATATATTTTCCCAATAACCTATCGGGCCACGATTGGTGTAACATGTTCAGGGCCCGATAAGGTCAATTCTACAGCCCAGATCCGAACTCGATCGGGGTATGTATTGCACCGCCACCTAGTCTTACTTTGGCGAAATTACATCATTCACATGTGTATGTGTACTAAGGAATTTGTTATGTTTGTGTGATGAAGTGTCAAAATCTCGTGTGTTCTCATTTATATTATTAATGTGCAATAATTTATTAATCACTATTTATAACAATGCGAAAAGCTGTAACTACACCACGTTTTCGGACGTACCGTGCTTTACCCAGCATCCAAATACCAGCGCGCTGCAAACGAGATTAAGTAAATCATATATACAATCTATAATGCACTAAAGCCTAACCTTAAAATTTTATTAAATTTTGAAAATAATCACAGATTGAATATTCATTTCTTATTTTGAATCCTAATGCAAGTAATTAATTATATTGGAAATTATGGATTTATAGTGTAAGAAAGGATTTTCGAGGATGTCCAATTCAAATTCTAACCTCGAAATTAAGTCTCTTGATGTTACTTGAAAATATTGCCACACTACTAATAAAAAATACTGCTGGTGTAATCAAAAATATAGAATTTCAATATCATTCCAATATTTCTTAAAATATGGAGCAGGTGGGATCTCTCGAGAATAAGAGGGCGAAAAATCAGGGCACAAACGTAAGTATTTTTTACTAGAAAATGATAATTATTTTGTTTTCCTTATTACATTTATTTTTATAAAAATTTAAGTAAAATCAACTTTCACAATTTAATATTTTTTTAGAAAATTCACCTTCAAAAAAATATTATGATAGTAAAACAGAAGAAGGCAACGATAATTTGTATATCGGATCGGGGCCAGATCCGGTAGCGATCGCGGCCATATCGGGCAGCCATATCTGGCCCCGGGCGGACCGTGTGTTTCATCAAAAAACGGACGCAGATCTAGTATCCCGATCAGAGCCTAATCTGGCCAGACCTAGGCCCAATCAGGGCCAAAGCAATATTTCTACACGTGGTTATTAGTATTAATATTTATATGGTGCTTATTTCACGAGCACTCTGCTTCCCGTTAGCAAATGTATTTGCTTCCACGTAGAGGAAGCATTAGTGATTTTTTAAATAATAGACAAACTAAATATTTCATATCGATCAACTTAATAATACAAATTCTTGAAAAATGCAAAATTACAAAATAATGCAACAAATTTTTAAAAATACATTTACAAATCAGACATATCAAATTTTGTATTAATAATGGTAATTTTTCGAGCTAGAAAAGGGAAGGGGGAAATTCTGTCACGCCTTATCCCTTTTCTAGCTATATAATTTTCTTTATAAAAATTGTCAGGATTATTTTATTTGAAAATTTATGATCAAAAAGTCTTTTATATTCATACATCAACTTTGAATTATGTTGATGAAAAAGTTTTTCTGCTTAAGACAGGTGTTTCAAACATTACGAATGAGCATAACATTTTTACTCCCAGAAAAGTGTGTTCATATTATAGGTCAATTGGTTCTTCTTAAATCAGGAAATCTTTTTCGTTCTTGCTTCCTCACTCTTCAATAAAAAGTATCAATATTATAGGTCGGTCGATTCGTCTCGAACAGGTTTCTTTTATATTCTTGCATCAATTTTGAATTTCGTTAATAAAAAAAATTTGACTATAAGAAACAGATTGGTAAAATATTATCAAGTGCTAGAGAAAAATACAATCAACATTTTTAGACATACTTAGGTCAGTTTCATGATATTAGCGGCAAAAATAAATCCTCCGAATTTTATTAATTTATCTGCAACAATTTTTAAGTTATCGCGTTCACGAAGAAAGTGCGACATCCACATATCTATACATCCAGGCATTCATACATTTATACATTCATACATCCACAAATCCATACACACATCCACACACATATACAGATCATTGCTTGGAACATTGTATTAGCCATTTTTAAATTGATAAACGTTTAATTAAGTAAATTTAAATATTTTTGAGAAGGTTACCATCACAAAGATCCCTCTATAAGAAAGCAAAATAATTAAAAATAAATAATTAACAAATAATAAAAATATAATAATAAATAATAAATAACAAAAATTTAATAATAAATAATAAAAAAACTGTTTGCGTGTCTTAATATTTTCTGTACGTACTCCAACAAAGTTGTCTTGATCGTCTAATAATCTTCAAATATATGTGGATTATTGAATATTATTGTTTACAGTGATTACAATCGTACAACTTTGATTACAGCCTGTACTGAATTAAATATGTTGCATAGCGATCTCTCTTATGGACCACTGTACCCGCCAATTTACACAATTTTTTAAAAATCCTAGAAAAAAATCTGTATGTAATTTTTCGAAACCAAGAAAATTATTTTCATGACCGCAAATAGTATTAGCTCTCAACTAACTTTTATTTGATTATCATAAAACATTAGCTTAAGAATAAATAATTAAAATAGATAATTTTAAAGAAATAAACGGCTTTTTTGTTTTTAAGAATGCTAAATACATAATAAATGTGATATTTTTTAAAAGAAATTTTTTCTTTGTTTGATAAACAATTTTTTAAACAATAATTACGTGAAACACCTAAAAAATATTTGTTAAAAAGCAATTTTATATTCAATCTGTACACACTCTGTTGTATTCTCTGAGCTCTCAAGGTAAAATATTATAATACATAAACTTTCTTAAAACCTAAATTATCCAAGTTTCTCAAGGTAAAATAATTCAACACATGCAAGATTTCACCTTGTTCTAAATGAACCACGTGATACTAATTAAAATATTTTATGGTACCAACTTCTAAATTATCCATATAATGAACTTATAATTGGGTAAGCTAGCACACACATATTGTAGAATAAAATATATACACGGAACATCAGAACATTCATTAGTTACGCTATTTTCAGAATTCTGTCTAAATTAGTTTTTCCTTCATTTACAAAAAATGAGTATTTTTCATGCTGTGGTCTTAATTTTATACGTTATTCTTCATTCCATTAGTAAGTCAAGAATAAATTATAAGTTATTTTTATATTTCCTTTTTTTACAATGAGTACGTTGCAGCATATCTATCATATATTTAAGAATGTAAAATACTATGTAAACTTTACGACAACAATGATAAGTATTATTAGCATAATTTTTTTTTGCTATTTAAGTGTAATAACTAGATAGATTTTCAGGTCTCACTTATCTTTATTAGTCTTTCATAGTTTTTTCAGTAAAAACTTTATACCTCAGAGGATTCATGTTCTCTTTGACAATTTTTGACGAATTTTCAAGTTTTGAAAATAAAATAAAACACTTTTCTCTTCAAATTTGAAGCTTTGGAAGTTTTTTGTGTTTTTGAGAAAAATATCTCATAAGTAAGAAAGCCTCAGTGGCTCAGACGATAGCACGTCAGGCTTCAGAGGCAGAAGGACTGGGGTTTGATTCCTGTGCTGGTACAAATTAAAATTTTCCTATGTTTTTCTACTGTGACTTTAGTGGTTCAGAAGCCACCTCAAACTGTAGGTCCCCTAAGAAGAGGCTTATTATGCACTAGGGTATAAGGCCCATGTCAATGAGACTAGCCTCCGGATCACTAGCCGATTTTGAGAAGATTAGGAAATCAATCAGCGATTTCCTTGCGCTTAAGGCCTCTACTAGGGACTCACACTCGGTGGTCGCTAGTCAATTTTTAGTAATGAACACATGTACTTACATTGACGGTCAAAAGCTTCTCAGAATTAAAAAAATTTCCTTTGAGAGTGTCGAATGCTCTCAAAATTCTGTACAAAATAAGAAAAAGAATAAACTGAATAAATAAATTTTTTTATACTTCAAAGTTATCAAATGTCAACACGATGAGACTGTTACAAATACGCCTTATTTTACTAATATTTTAACAATTAAAGGCTTATGGATAATTCAAATAAAAAAATTAAGATATCTTTCAGAAATACTTGGCAAACCTTGGTTTCGCAATTTATGTTATAACTGACTAATATGAAATAAAATGGAATATCTGATTGCACTTTCACTATTTGCAATACAATTTTAACAATACAAATTTTTCAATCTAGTTTGTCTTTTCACAGAAATATCATCAGGCTTGCCGCCCAAAACAAGGGACTTTCTGGCAAATTTTGGGAAGAGTAACGAACATGCAGATTATCCAGGTAGCTATAGTTTAAATGAAAATAGCTATCAGAAGTAGTAAATAATACAAAGTTTTCATACATACAAACCGTTTAAATCTAATAATAATCTTTTGAACCAGTAAGTATGCTGTTCTATCACATGTATCTGCAAAATAAAAAAAGCAAAAGAGCTATTTAAGCAAACTTCTACTGCCAATTGCTGTTTTTGAGTCCTATAAAACTGCAAAATGCATTTTTTTAAGAACAATCTCTATCTCCTGAATCATCATCGCTGCAGTACCATTTATCAACCCTTGGGAATTACTCCTAGCACATTTAACGAACCTTGTCATAGCTTTCTTCAACTAAAATCACAAAAAAATTTAAATTAAAAAATAATCACACTGGATACCTTCTCATGACTTTATCTGCTATGAGCATCTTTACAGTTTAATAAATAATCCCAAAAAAGAATTCTAGTTCATTTAAAGAATGCCGTCTCAGATGCCTTTAACTAAAATTTTACAAAGGAATCCAATAAAAAATGATCATTCCAGGGACCTACCCAAGATACTAGTGTATTTTTTAGTCCCACAGTAATAGTTAAAGGCATTAGAAAACAATTATTATTAGTACATGCATACAACCTCGTCTTAGCTGCCTTCAACTAAAAGGGCTAAACCAATTTTTCGTCATAAAAAAAACAACTCAGGCACCTTCCAAAGATTTTAAGCATATCCTTAATTATGCAATAGTATTCAACAACCGTAAGAAGCAACCCTGAATGCATTTAACAAACCGCGTCTCAACAGCCTTCAACCAGAACAGTAAAAAAGTTTTAAAATGAAAAGATTAAACCTTTACATCTACTGGAGGCAGAAGAGGTTGGGTAAATGTACTAGACGTAAACTTTAGAGGTAATAAATTATTAATGCTGGATTGTGTCTATAACTGAGAGCCTTGAACATGAGTCTGCACTAGTATGATTCTTTTCAACTCAAAATATGTCGTTAATTTTAGCTGAAGGCAGCTGACATGGGATTCTTTGAATGTACTAGAAGTGGTTTCCACTTTTTTTATTATTATAATTCTAATCGAGATATTTGCTAGATTATTGGAAGTTTTTACCCAACTCCATCCGTCCTAAAATCTTATAATTTTCTATTTAGATCTTTTTATTACAATTTTACTAAGTTTTATCCACTCCAGTCTAATATCAAATCATTTTAATCTGCATTTCAGCTATGAGAGCGTATCTTTCTAGAAATCTTATTTTTTTCTTTCAAAATTTTTTGATTGTATAAGATTTGATACAGTTTGTATGATAATATCTAGGTGGAAAATTATAGAAATTAGCGGAGAGTAGAAGTTATAAAAACAAGATACAATACATTTTATTGTACATGCATAATGTCTGGTGCGGATGAGATTCAACAGAGTTTCAATAAAAAACTTTTAATAAAAAAAAAGTTTTAGAAATACTGACACTTTTTAGTCAATTTAAGAAATTATTTGAATACAGTAATGCATTATTACTATCTAAATTGGCATAACGATGAAAAAATGTAAAACACTTATTTTAGAAATCTAATTATTAAATAACCCGGCTATGTTCTTGCCGGTATTGAAGCCGGAATCTAAGCAGTTAAATGTGACGTTTTTAGCCGATTTCCGGCCAGGGTCTCGGCCGGCGACCGGCTGAAACTGTCAACATGCGACCAACTGCCGGTCAAAACCTTATTTCTATTTTCACACAAGAAGTGCATAATTGACATTAATAAGATGCATCAATATTTTTAATTTTCAAAATATTATTGAAAAGTTAACATGAGATAAACTTTTACTTTCTAATAGCACACGAATCTTAAAATAATATTATGAAAAAAGAAAAGCATCACTACAAAAAAAAAGTAATGCAAAAACATTTTATCTTAAAAAAATTATAATTGTCCTTTTCTTTTTGCAGAGTTAGGCTCAAAGTTCGAAGGTTTGCACAATAGCCCTCCTATTTCTGTTATTCCACATGGCGGCCCATCTTGTTCTTTTTCTTTTTTGGACAGACAACATCCTTCTACCAGTTCTCTTTTTCCTGCAAGACCTAATTCTCCGATTAGATCTTCTCCTGCCGCACATCCAGTTCGTTTAAGGTCCCGGTCTCCCCCAG
>JAUELO010000128.1:1913970-1935926 GCA_032357855.1 Amphibolips quercusostensackenii
TCAAATTGAACATTATAAATATTTTTTATCTATAGTTCTTACACGAATCAATACCTGCTCCTTTTATTTTACATTTACTTACATTTAAATATCCCGGCATACGTGGCCGTATTGAATTTTAGTTCCGATTAGTGGTTTTATATTTTAGAGGGCGCGCGAATGCTGTCCAACCATTATACGCTTAGTTTCCACCCACTGCGTGGCACATTCAGGACGGTTCCGCGCATGCGCAGTTTAGGAAAATATGGCAACCACATTTTGGAGCAACTGATCTGCGCAAGTTTGAGGTAACCACTGTAGGGATGGCCAAATCGATTTTGATTCCTTATGAGAATCGATTCTTGGTGCCGATTCATTGATTCCTCGGAATCGATTCTTGATCCCGGGAAATAGATTCCAGGAATCGATTCTTCGTCGGATTCGTGTTCGATTCCGATCACAGAGCTAACGGAAAATAAATTTTAAAGTAACTTTCTAAGTGTACAAAAAATTAATAAAGGTTATAAATTTTTTAACAAAACATTTTAAAATCAATTGAAATTTATATTCATTTTGTTGTTTTCAATGTCTGCAAGAAACCTCAAAATACTGTCCGTGTACAACTTAAAATTTTGAATAAAGGCGGGATTTTTTCAGGAGTAGGGGGATATTGGAATCGGAATCAATTCCCACTTCCGATTCTTCCATTTCCCGGAATCGACGCATATAGTTGGAATCGAGGAATCGAGAGTCGATTCTCACCAAGAATTATTTATCCTTAAACCACTGTCCCGAATCTGAAGCAGACGCCACACAAAACCGAAGTGCATCGATTCTCTCATCGCTGGCGCAACGGTTTTACCTAAGTTCTCTCTGTGTATGTTCTCTGATACTATTCGTAATTTAGCTAGGGGGACTCTCTGCCTGTTATAATTGGTGGGGACTTCAACTCTAGAGTGAGTGACTTTAAGTCTTGAGTGGATGACCTCAATCAGGTGGACTCTATGACATTGGAGGCCTCCCTACTAACAAGCGTTAGAAGAAGTAGTGATTTGAGAATAAATTAAAGAGGTAGGCTGCTGTCAAGCGCAATAGGATCTGAAACCTTTGTAATGCTAAATGGTAGATATCCCAGCGATATGCCAGCAAAATTTGCATATCGTCGCCAATACTGTAACATCGCATATCTATTTTTTTTCGTTTTTTGAGATATTTATACGGTTGAATTTCAAATTTTTCACTCTATCGACCTGTTCATCGCTATTCCTCACGTTAGCCACCAGAACCGTGAAAATCGTACCAATGACAACACTACGTAACTTAAATCGACCTGGAACACTGGGCGTTTTTTGGCTTTCCAGTAAAGTTAAAAAAAATAAGATATGCGTTGTTGAAATATTGTCGATGATTTGAAACTGACCTGGGTAGGAGTATAATTGACTTGACTTGGGTCACCGTAGCTAGTTTTCGTTACATAAGGGACAGTAAGATAATTTCATCATTAAATAATATAGATAATTTTTTAAGTACACTTAGGATGACAAATTTTCAAACAAATAGTTAAATTATAAAAAATCAACCTTACCAAAAGATTTTAAAAAAAAAGTTAAGTTTCAATAAAAAAGTTCATTTTTAATCAACAAAAATTAATTTTCAACCGAGAAAGATGAATTTTTACCAAAAAAGATGAACTAATAATCCAAATGAACAAATGCTAAACAAAATCATTCAATTTGTGATCAATAAATATTACTTTCTAGCAAAATAAATAAATTTCTAAGAAAATAATAAAAATTTTTAACAAATAGACAAATTTTCAACCACAAACGTGAATCTCAAAAAAATTACTTCTCAATAAGATAGTTGCATCCCCAAATAAAAAGATGAATCTTAAGCAAAAAGCATAAACTTTAAACCAAATAGTTGAATTTTTTATCAGACATGAATTTTTCACCAAAAAAAGTGATTTTATACCAAAAAGATAAGTTTTTAACTAAGAAGATTCAAATATTTACTAAAAGAGTCGGTTCAAATAGACCAATTTTCTCCAAAAAAGTTTATTGTCAATTTGATAGTTTAGTGAAATTTCCACCAAAATAGTTGAGTTTTCAACCCAAAATATATTTTCTTAATCAAATACTAGAATTCTTAATCAAACGAGATGAACTGACACCTAAGATGATGAATCTTCAACACAAAAAATAAGTTTTTGACCAAGGAGTTCATTTTTGAACCCAGTAATTATATTGCCAACTAAAAAGATGAATTTTTGAAATAAAAAGATTAATTTCTATACCAAAAACATTAATTTTTAAACCAAACACTGATTTTCAAACAAAAATGGAGTAATTAAATTTTTAGTTCAAACATTACTGTTTAAAAAACGAGTTTTCGACCAAATAAATTAGTTTTTAATCAGAAATTCTACAACATTGATTCTACAAAATTGCAACACATTTCTTAAAATATCAAAAAAGTCTGGAGGATTTTAAGGCAATTATTTTAGTTTTGAAAGATTGTTTACAAATTTTAGGAAAAAAGAATCATTGTAAAGGTATGTGAAAGTATTTTAAACATTTTTTTAATAATTTAAAATTTGAAATAATTTATAAAAATCGAAAAAATGTAAATTTTTCAAGATTTTGTATAGAAGGTTTAAAAGTTCTTTAAAAATTTTGGAAGATTTCAAGAGAATAAATTTTGTTTAGGATTAATGCGAAAATGTGAACTGATTTTTTATTTTGTAATATTAATTTTAAGAGAATATTTAAAAAGATTTTAAAATGACTCAAGGATTTTTAAATGTTTCAAGATATAATAAAAATACGTTCTGAAGAATTTTAAGAAAATTTGAAATTTTTTTTTATTTTGAAAAATTAATTTTTAAATAATATTTCAAAAAATTTTTTACACAATTTGAAAGATTTCCAAAATTTTCAACAAAAAAAAAGCTAGAAGATTTTAAGGCAATTATAGAATGATTCGATTCAGTTTAAATGATATCAAGGAGTTTTAGAAGTTTGAAAGGGATTAAAAATATTTGATAACTTTAAAAGATTCCCGAGAATTCATGAAATATTTTTAATTTTCTTCTAAGCTTCCACAAGTTCTAAATATTTTTCAACCTGAATTGAAGTTTTCTAAAAATTGTGTAAAATCCTTTAAAATAAAAAAAACTGTATTAGAAATTCAGTAAAAATAATTTTGAACATAAATAAAGAAAAAAATTAACAAATAATTTAATTTTTAACGGGAAAGATGAAGTTTAAACTAAAATGATGAATTTTCAACCAAAACCAAATGTGAAGCAACTAAATTTTTAGTTTAAACATTATTGTTTGAGAAATTATTTTTAAACTAAATAGTTGAATTTTTAACTTAACTAATAATTCTTTGACCAACAATTTTATTTTCAATAGCTTCCTACAAAAAAAAAGATTCTTCCATAAAATATATACATTTTCAACTTAATGAATATAAATTTTCAAAAATATAAAAGCTATAGTTTTAGTAAAAAAAATTATTTTTAACACAAGAAATAAAAATATTCAAACAAATAATTAATTTTTCAAAGAAAGAGATGAATAATTGTACTAAAATGATGAATCTTGACCAAAAGAAAACGCGGCGTAATTAAATTTTTAGTTTAAACGTTATTGTTCAAAGAATGATTTTTCATAAAAATAGGTAAATTTTCAATTAAACTGATGAATCTTCAACCAAAACACAATACATAAATTTTCTACTTAATACGTAAATTTTTACCTAGATAAAAATAAATTTTCTAAAAATAGAATCTTGAAATTTCCCAGACAGAAAATGTTTATTTACCAGAAAAATTAGTTTTTAACAAAGGAGTTGAACTTTTAGCCCAGTATTATAATTTGCGACTAAAAAAGTGAAATCTTATGCCATGTCGTTCAATTTTAAACCAAAAATGTTTTATTTAACTTTTAGTTTACACATTAACGTTGAATATGAAAAAGCATTTTTTAACAGAAAAGATAAATCTTTTACAAAAAAAAAACTTATTTAAAAGATAATAGTAAATTTTTAACGAAACACATGAATTTTTAGTAAATGGGTTCAACTTTCAAATAGTTGAATTTGCAGCTAAAAAAGATCAATTTTGAACCAAGGATTTCAATTTTCAACAACTAAACAAAGATAAATCTTCCAAATCTGTCGAAGTAACATACTTAAATTCTTAACTTAATAGATGAATTATTAATTAAAATGATGAAGGTTTAACTGAAAAATAAATTTTTTAACAAAGTAGTTCAAATTTTAATCAAAAATGCTTTCCCAGATTTATGCAGGTTTAATCAGTTGTTAAAACATAAAATCTAGGTTTGTTATATAAAATTCAAGGTATCAAATATAAAATTTTTATTTTTGCTACCAAAAGAAAAACGAATAAGCAACATATAATTGATAATAATTTCATTATGTGTAAATTAATATACAAACGCGTCGCGGTATGAGAACAAAACGAGCGATGAAATTTTTTTAATATTGGCGAATCATAAACCTTATTTTAGCGACAAAATAAGTAAAAAACTACAAAACATTTTAAATTTATTAGTAAGCAAAAAACATTTTTGGTAAGTTATGGATTCGTCAAGTGAAAAACAAAAAACTGTCACATGGTTATTTGAACCAAGAACACTGGCAGGGACGTTGTTGTTTACAAACCACGACGAGCTTGTATATTTATTTAAATATTTTTCATAATAATGAATAAAAAAATTTTGAATTAAAAAAAACTTTTCTACCATTTATGAAAAAATTCACACTTACGATTTCACAAAATCTTGAAATTTTAGCACAAATCACAATAGGAATACATATAATTAGTTTATCATAAATAATATGATGTTGACTCGTTTTTTTTTGTACCAAAGGCTTCACTAAGGTAAGAAGAGTTACCCTTCCAAATTTTATCACAAAAGCTATTTCAGTTTCGAAGATATCGTGAGTTAAGTTTTAAAAGACGTATTAAAATTTAGACTTTTGGAGGTTAAATCCGTCGATTTGTCGCGTTATCCCCTCCCTTTTCTACTAAGCCGAGCGCTCGCTTGGTTCTGCTTTTCAAGGCTTCAATTTTACCCCCAAATAATTCATCTGCAACTACCTGGTGCATGACCCTCTGCAATTAAGGTTTATTTTATATAAAAAACAAGCATATCTTCAAAGTTTGTCACAGAAAAAGGGATTAATTTAATTATTGAAAGATTCTTTAAATACTTTTTGAGATCAGGATTATGTTTTTTTTTTTTAATTAACACGATTTTCGCAATCGTCATCAATTTACAAAGTTTACACCATTGTAAATAAATCTGCAAAAAAGGATATCTTTCTTTGTTTAAAACTGCGTTGTATTACTAAATACAGTATATATTTTATTTTTACTAAGTTATAAAAAAGTTTATCTATTATATCAATAAAACACTTGCGCACTTCGGGTTGGAAACGGGACTTAATTAAAAACAAAAGATAAAGTTGGAACTGGTTTAATTCATTTATATTTAAAAAATTGAATATAAGTACAAAATTGCAATATTTAAGCGAAATCACTTGCTTATGTGCGTTTCTTATTTATACTTTGTAAAATCCTCATAGGAATGTATTTTTCATTCTTTAAGTTTGATATATTTCACATTTTAACGACCATTATTTTAATCCTAAAACATGAGAAAATTTTTCAAGTCATAATTGATTTCATCTTTTTCGGTTGATCATCAGAATTTATTGTGAATTGGTGCCTTGTTTGAGTTTTGGTCTTAGGAATTTACAGTAAATTTATTAGAAATAAAATTTTCCAATATTGAATATTTAGCGTCCGCCCTGGTTTTGCAGGAACTTGAAATTCTGCGAACCGGAGAAGAGCAGATGCTTCGACGCATTCCAACGATTCAGAGGAGCCCCTGACCAATCACAGAGTTCGACCCGTTCACTATACCACTAGAACGCGCGCGAAATATTTTGCCAGTTTGCAAATGGTCATTTTGGGGTTTCGGAATCGACGGCGAGAATTGTTTCTCGATTCTTCGATTCCCAAAAAAATGTGGATTCCAGGAATCGAAGAATCGACGATAAAAATCGATTTTAGAATCGATTATATCGATTCCCTCTTATTTAAAAAAGCCCGCCATTATTTAAAATTTGAATTGAGTTTATTAATTTCAATTTATATTAAAAATTAAATAATGTGAGTTAAAATTAATAATTAATCAAATTTAATAGATATTATCTATTATTATTAATATTCAGGTCAAGAATTAAGAAACAGTGATTATTTTAAAATTTGTATATTAGGTTTTATTTTGACATAATATCAACATTTAAACTTCAAAATTAGAGTTAGGCCGAAAATTATTTGATTTAATTTTTATCAATTATTAAATTATCCTTTTAGGAATCAATTTTTCGTCAGAACGAGCTAGCAAACATTAAACTCACTTTTATTACACATACATTTTATATTAACGCAAGTTTGTTGACATTTTTTTATCGCATTGTAACAATGTCGGATACTTTGTAGTCCAAATTATGATAATTTAACAATATGAAATATTAAAGACCTCAAATTCTAGAATTGACTTATACTTTTTTAAAAAGGGTGTAAATAATTCTTCCTGCTTACAAAACAATTCCGAAATGTACTTCATCTCTAGAAATTAATCTGAAAATTTATTTCTATCTTTGAAATAAGCTTCCTTTTTTCTTCTAAGGGCGAAGTCACATATTACATTACACTATTTTCGACCTTTTTACTTCAAATCTTTCAAATATTTCTGCAATTTACTTTATTTTTTTTTTAATCTCACTAAATAAAAACATTATGCTTTTAAATCTTCTACACACTTTTTTGAAATTTTTGGAAATCGTTTAAAATGTTCGAAAACCTTTTTAATTTTCTTATAAAGTTTATTTTTGTGAAATAAAATTTATTTTATTGAAAATTATAATAATTATTTAATAATCATTTACAATTTGCAGACGGTTCTTATAATTCTTTTTTTTAATGCATTTTTTATGCATTTTTTTCAAATTCTGGAAAATAAAAAAAATGCCATAGAATCTTTTAGATTCTTCTTTGACAATTTTAGAAATGTTTTTAAATGATCTATTTAAATTGATTTTTCAAAACAAAAATTATTTTTATTTTTTATATAAACGTAAAATCATATTTTGAATATTTTAAACAATTTTGAGAATTTTTTGAAAGTTTAAAATTTTTTTATAAAGTTTGGGAAATATTAAAATTTTCGGAAATTTTAAAAACTTTTGAAAATATTGATAATTTTTTTAAATTTTGTTAAAAAGTTTACAAATTTTTGAAAATTTTGGAAAAATTTTGAATAGTTTGGAAATTTTGAACAATTTTAGGAATTTTCTACAAGTTTCAAATTTTCTAAAAAGTTTGGAAATTATTGAAATTTTTGGAAAATTTTTAATATTTTTAAAATTTTGAAAAAATGGGCTATTTTTTCAAAGTTTAGAAATTATTAAAATTTTTAAAAAAATTTTTAAATTTGTTGGAAGTTTCAAAATTTTTGAAATTTTAACGAAGTTCAAAAATTTTGGTAAATTTTTGGATAGTTTAAAAACTTCTAGGAATATTAATAATTTTTAGAAATTTTGTTGAAAAGTTTGGAAATTTTTGAAAATTTTGAAAACTTTTGAAAATTTTTTTGAGTTAAAAAATCCTTTAAATTATTTGAATTTTTGGAAATTTCAGAAAGGTTTGAATATTTTAGAAATTAGGAACAATTTAAAAAATGTGTTGAAAGTTAAAATTTTTTCAGAAAAGTTTGGAAATTATTAAAATTTTTAAAAAATTTGGAATATTTTGGTAATTTAGAAAAATCTTGGAAATTTTCAGAAAGTTTTAAATTTTTTTAAAAAGTTTAGAAATTATTTAAATTTTGAATATTTTGGAAATTGTAAACAATTTTGAAAATTTTTAAAAGCTTAAAAATTTTTTAAAAATGTTTGGAAATTATTAAAATTTTTAAAAAATTACAAAAAAATTTTTTAATTTTTTGAGTTTGAAAATGTTTAAAATTGTTAAAATAATATTTTGGAAATTTTGACCAATTTTAAAAATTTTTTTAGAGTTAAAATTTTTTTTTTAAGGTTGAAAATTATTAAAAATATCAGAAAATGTTGAATATTTTGGAAATTTTGAACAATTTTGAAAATTGTTTGAATTTTTAAATTTTCTTGAAAAGTTTGAAAAATGTTAAACAATTTTAGAAATTATTTAAAAGTTTCAAATTTTTTTAAAAAGTTTGAAATTTACTGAAATTTTTTGACAATTATAGAAATTTTTTTTGAAGTTGAAAAATTTTTTAAATTATTATAATTTTCGGAAATTTGAAAAAAGTTTAAAATTTTGAAACATTTTTTGGAATTTTAAAAACTTTTGGGAATAATAATAATTTTTTGAAATTTTTTTAAAAAGTTTGAAAAATTTTGAAAATTTCAAAAACTTTTTAAAAATTCTAAAGTTTAAAAATCTTTCAAATTATTACAATTTTTGAGAATCCCAGAACAGTTAGAATATTTTAAAAATTATGAACAATTCTGGATATTTGTTGAAAGTTCCAAAGTTTTTTAAAAAGTTTAGAAAATAATAAAATTTTTAGAAAACTTTGCGTAGTTTAGAAATTTTGACCAATTTTAGAAATTATTAAAATATAAAATTTAAAAAAATATAAAGCGAAAATTTTTAAAATTATTAGAATTTTTGGAAATTTTTAAATTTTAGAAATTTTGAAAACTTTTGGAAATATTAATAATTATTTTAAATTTTCTTAAAAATTTTGAAAAATTCTGGAAATTTTTCAAAGTTTAAGATTTTTTTTATTATTAATATTTTTTAGAAAATTATGAAAAAGTTTTAAGATATATGAAATCCATATATAAAAAGAGTCAAAGAGACTCGGATGCCACTTGTTGCATGTGAATGCAGGTAAAAGCAAAAATCTGTCGCGACATGCGACCAGTCGCACTAGGATTTAAGTGGAAAGAGAGAATCGACGTCGATTTCGCACTGGAGAATCGATTCTGCTATCAATTCTGCCAGCCAGAATCGATTTCAAAGAATCAATTCTCGAGCGCTAGAAATCGATTCTTTTAAAAAATCGAAATCGATTTCGGTATTCCTATTGTCAAACAAAGCTTCTCGAGCGGCAGGCTCGTTCCCCTTTGCCAGCGGCCTGCAGCTGTCTTATTTTTTTTTCATTACGACCTGTGTACAAGAAGCTAATAAATTTGACTTTTGTTTTTGCAATACCTTCCGCATTCCTTTTATATTTTTTTTTTAGTTTTTTCGTTTTTTCGTTATTTTTTTAGTTTTTTCTTGTCTTCAAGATTTTGAATTCTCGCATCAGTGCTTCCGACTAAGTCTTTCGTGTTTGGAAAGTTTGGGTACATTTGCGAGTTTTGTAGAAACAACCTTTTGAAAGTTTATTAAATTCCGCATCATAATCATAATTTGAGAAATCTTGCGCTCAACTCATCTCCTAAACCTAGAAAATTATTCTAAAAAAAATGGATAAAGCATACAAAATAGAGAGCAAATTTTGCTTTTTGAATCTTAACTAAAAAATAAACTTTGCGTGATTACTGAGTAATCATAAGAAATTTGTAGCCGTGGAAAGAAAATTTCTGCAAAAATAAATATTCGACATTCATCGCTTGTGTTTATTTCTGATCAAATAAAAGGTCAGATCTCAAATACAGTCCTTTTAGAATTATGAAAATTTAGCTTTAATGTTTTATTATGTCAATATTATTAGCAGTTATTTGCTTATTAGTAAAAAACATGTAAATAATTTGTCGACATTACAGGGTGATCGTAGGTTACAGAAAACATGGAAAAGTCATAGAGGACCGTACATAAATTAAGTAACAGCTCAAGGGGGCGTTGAGAGATCTTACGATTTGTTACGGAAGTGTGGGGGTGTCCATCATTCATCACGTAATTTTTGTAAATTAAGGAATGAAATAAATCGCAGTAATTGTACAAAAATTTAATATAAATTTAACTTTACGCGTCATATAAACCTGGTGAGTGAAAAACGAACCTAGTAAAAAATTTTTTGTAACGAGTCAGGGAATTTTATTGGTCAGGGAAAAGTCAAGGATGTAGAAGAAAAATCTTGTAAAGGTCAGGGTATTTCTATAACTTTAAACAAAAATCAAGCAAAAAAACTTAAAATTTTATAAGCTCAATTTTTAATTGTTTTATTCCGTTTATAAAAGATTCTAGGTTTTAAATGTTACAAGTTTAGGATTATGGTCTTTAAATATTAATGGTCAGAGAAAATAAAAAATTTGTCAGGGAGAAATGAAAGAATTTTTCAAATGAAATTTTGCGGTAACTCTGATGTAATATTCTTATTAGTAATTAATTTGCCTTGTATTTTCTATGCACTTGTTTTCTTCTAAAGATGATTTTTTATAGTTATAAATATTATTTTTTGTTTGCAAATTTACGAAGTTTGTTAATAAGTTATTTGTCTTTTTAATTTAATAATTCATTCATATTAGTAGAAACTGCATCTTTTTAAGATAAGAATGTAACTGTTTGGTTGAAGATTTAAGAATTGTGTTAAAAGGCATT
This sequence comes from Amphibolips quercusostensackenii, assembly GCA_032357855.1. Classification (NCBI taxonomy): domain Eukaryota; kingdom Metazoa; phylum Arthropoda; class Insecta; order Hymenoptera; family Cynipidae; genus Amphibolips; species Amphibolips quercusostensackenii. The sequence continues at coordinate 1,924,586 of JAUELO010000128.1, forward strand.
TTTTTTAGCTAAAAATTCAACTAGTTTGTTAAAAATTCATATTATAGTGTTGACAAAAAGTCAATTAAAATCTTCTTTGAATAAATTTTTTTTTTAATTTGTCTTTAACTTAAAAATGTATCAATTTTAGTAGAAATTGCATCTTTCTTGGTTAAAATACAAATGTTTTGTTTAAAATTCACCAATTTGGTTAGAGTCATCCTTTTCTATTAGAAATTTAACTATTTGGTTGAAAATGAACTATTTTCGTGAAAAATTTACTTTTTGATTGAAATTTATATTTTATTGTTAAAAAGACAACTGAAATCTATTTTTAGTAGTTAAAAATTTATGGCTTGAAAATTTTCATTCGTTTAAAATTCGTCTTTTCGCTCTTGCAATTTTCGATCTATTTTTCAAAATAAGTTTTTATTATTTCTTGTTGTTAAAATATCAACTACTAAAAGGAATTTCACAGGGAGAGAAATGTCTTGAAAAAAGGCCTATATTACGTTATCTAATTCAAGTACGCCCCTTAGGCTTCAATTGTAAAATTTGAATTTTCACCAGAAGCCGAAATTTAAAATTAAAAAAAAAATTATCTGCTGGGCCTACGTTGGAAATATTTTTTTTCTCTAAGAAAGTAAGTGTCTAGAATCAAAAGAAACTCTTTTTAAAGTAAGGAAATAAATTCCGAAAAGGCTGTAGCCCTTCAAAGGCTATCATCGAAAAATTTAATTTTTCATCTGACCGTGAAATTAAAGCTGTTTTTAAATAATGTCTAGCTGTTCCCAGGCTAGCAGAAATGTTGTTCTCATCAGAAAAGTTACTAACTAAAAATGTTTTTAATATAAGAATTAATGTCGTACTTTTAGCTTTGTCGAAATTCTTGTTCGACTTAAATTTGTTAAGATTACTCCACAATCACGTGATATTGTTTCCTGTTTTTGGTCTAGATTTTGAAAGTAGGATTTCGCATTTATTTTATAAATCTTACAAATTAAGACAAGGAAATTTTACATTCATCAAAATAAAGTTTTGGTTAAATAAAAAAAATACTTCTTTAATTGGAAATAAGATTCTCGTTAGAACAACAAAGTTTATCTCTCATTTGAATTTAGGGAAATAAGCAAGACATTTTTTCAAATTAAATAAACTTTCCTTATCCGACATTGTAATGCTAAAATTCCATTGTCTTAAAAACGTTTTCTCTGCAATCTTCGACAATCTTTTGCATTTTAGTTTTTCCCACTGTACTGTCCCGTAAATTTTCTCCGCATTGTTCCTTTGGATGTTCCAACAGCTTAAAAATCTTCTGTTCTCCTTTTTGAAAAATAGCAGATGCAGTATCTGAACCGCTGAATGCATGTGCAAACAAAATGCTGCCTTTCAGATGTTCATGCTGGGATTAAATGAAACGAGGTAAAGAAAGATGATGAAGTACTTTTCCTCTGCCTAGTATTAAAAAATAGATATTACTCTCCAGCTGGGCAAAGGCAATCATCAAAATCAGCAGATCAACATCTTCTACTGCAATAGTTTCAGTATATAAAGAATTTTTTAGGCCTCTTCCTACGATCGTAGTGTCAGCGTCATCTTTGGCAGTTTTCACAGCAATATCATTCTTCTTTAATGCTTCCGGGAGCATTAATATAAGTAGCGATTTGTTCTTGTGGTTAAACAGAAACTTCTCTTGACTAACAGGCACCGTTGTTTTCTTATGAAAGATAATGTCTGCAGAAGATTTATCAATGTACCGTCGCAATCTCTCTACTTCTTTGGTACTTGTTTCTTTCTCGTCGTAAATGTCGAAAATTATCAAGACATCGCCCCTGTATTCATTTTTCACGTGATTAATGTACGATTCTAAAATTGCTTTCAAAAATTTCTTGCTGCATCGACACCATTCTACGCAACGAAAAGCCTTCATCTATCACCTTAAATGGATGTTCAAAATTGACTGCTTCGGATGTTAATGGCGACATTGTCGAGAACATGCTGTATAGAGCTGACTTTTAGGTTTTTCGCAGTTCAATGAAGTCAAATAATGATATTGAATGAGGGGAAAGTTTATAATATAGACAGGTTTACAGTTGTTCGTTACTTTTCTTCACAATATAAATTCTATCAAATAATTGCAATGGATCTATCTGCACAACATTGTCATGTACCTTTACACAGGAACTTATAGCGCGTGAGATTATTCCTTGTTGGATCGTTTGAGTTTTAGGTAATGAAATTTCTTGCCTACCACTTCTTCCATTCAGGAGGTGCCATTTTCGTACGCACTAAAACAGTTGATTTTTATATCGTTAACAATTCCTGATGTAATAGACATGACTTGCTTACAGTCGGGGAAGGGATCATGAAAAAAAACCATAGTATCTTCTTGACATATTCATCATCTCTATCTATACGGGATTCTCTTGAGTCCACATGCTGTTCAAAGTTGTTACGAAGACATCTGTAAATTGTTCTAGGGCATCGCAAAAAGTATTTTTAGCAAGCATACTAAAAATCCATTCATTTGTAACACTTTCAGTCATTCCACTTTTGCGACTTAATCCTCCGACACTCTTAATTCCTTTGATTAAAGTGCAATCTTCTATCACATCCGACCATAAACCTGCCTAAAAACGAGAAGCTTTTTTTACGGTGAAATATCCTTTGCTGGTAACATTATTGTACTCTACTTTGGTCATTCTTCATTTCAGGGTTAATATCTTTTGCAGATAAATGTGACTAGCCTTTGCATAAGGCAGATGACCACTAGCATGAAAATATAGGATTATGTCCGCAATACAATTCAAATTAAAATTCCAATCTCCCATTCTCTCAGTTTGTATAAATGTCTTCATTAATGTGACCATCGTGAAGTATTGCATCCACAACTTAGCCGTTGATCCTCTTGCTGCTAATATTGCCATCTTCTCTTGTAGTCTAGCTATAATATCTAATAAATAAGGTTCTTTACTTATCAAGTTAAGAGGTAGAGTACTTATTTTAAAGCATTTCAATTTCTCTTTAATCCAGGAATGGTCTTCTGCGGATAATGCAATACTACTTGGAATTACTTTTTCCAAAGCAAAGTAGATCAAAGAATGTGCTTTAACTGCTTTTGTGTAAGCGTGTCCTGTGAGTATTTTATCAACGAATGACGGAGCATACACAAAGGAAACAGCTTTCTCTAATCCGCTGCCTTGCATTACGTCTCCAATACACCTAAGAAATAATAGACGAAGATAAAAGCCTCCGAGTCTGATAACGATAGTAGCTATATAAGAATCTTGTGACAGAGATAAAACAATCTCTTTTGCGCTCTTATATAAAGGGTGACCAAAGGTAACAAAACACGTCTTTTGTCCATTTTCCTTGCATTTTGTAGCAGCATTTACCAAAAGCGTGAATTAAGTATCATGATAACCTGGAGGTTGATGTTGTAAAGGTAAATACAATTCACAAGAAGTTCCGTAGTCGTAGTCTCCCGTCAGCTTCTGCATAAATCCGTTTCATCCACCTACTTTTGCAATTACGAGGAATTTACCACATATCAAAAAAACATTTGCAGTTGATGGTAATTGAGTTTCTCTTTTCAATGTTTCTTCCATTTTCACATAATCCATCTGTAATTTTTTAATCCGCTACTGTCTATTTTGTCAAAAGTTTGGATGGGTACTTCATCTAGCAGTGACATCTGCTTACCTGTTAGAGAAAAGTTCAATTTCGCAATTGATTAGAAAGAAAAATGGTAGTGGAAGGTGTGACACACTGTATGCTTTCCATAATATGAATTGTATTAAAACCATCCATAAAAAGCAGATTGAAATCTGCGTTGCCACTACCATTTTGAATAAACCTATCCTCTAGAATTTATAGTTTTTCTGCAATTAATAAAGCAGCCTCGAACATTGTGAGCTCATGGTATAAACAGCAGAATCCTAAACGTGATAAGACATCTATAAGCATTCTCGAATCAAATTTTTTATGTAGATATGCTCCAACACCCAGCTGATTCGACGATATAAAAAATCGTGGCCTGGTAGCCACTTCTACGGCATGACCAATTGCAATAATTTTTTTTTATATTTTTTGTAAATATCCTTTTCTGTCTTTACCCATAGCATCAGCGAGATATTGGTATAAATACTATGATACGTCTTCCTTTGCATCATTTATAAAGTCGTTGCAAAAAGTATAGAATGCAGTATTTTGAGATTTTGTTCTTATATGCTCACGAATAATTAAGGCTGCTAGTCTGAAGATTCTTTGTTTTGTTTCGTCTGGATCGGGAGCCTGGTGTTCTTCGAAATATTTTCTCAATATCTCGTATTTCACATCAGTGAAAAAAATTCAAGTTTCGTTCCCCTGACCCGATATTACTCTAATGTCATCGCTGTTTTTTCATGAAGTACTTTTATAATCGTTTTATCGCTAGGAGGATCACAGCCAGTTACCACGCTTCTCAGATCATTTAGGGAATATTGGCATTTGTCACTGCTTACCAAAAAAGAGTACATTTCTTCCATACTTAGAGAAACATCATCTACAGGTTTTCCTCTTTTTATGTTGTCTTCGCAAGGCTTATTGCTAAAGAATATGGCAAAAAATTTCCTGTGGTATATTGCCTCTGAAGACAATAAATCAAAAATATTACTTGAACGTTTGTGGACATTCTTTGACCACTTGTCATTTCGATCTTTCGCTTGACCCAAAATATTCTTTAGCACACCAGGATTCTTTACGAAGAAATATTTTATCTTTTTTTGCTGCGGTTTTCTCTTTTGCTCTTCGAAGAACTTATCGCCTATGTCCTTAAAACAAAATAAACATTTTTCTTTTGAATGCAAGTCCTCTTGTAATCTTAATTCATTTTTCACGGGTGATGTAAGTCCTTCCACGGCATTTGCTTTTCTTTCTCACTTGGCTCGTACACACTCCTGACTTGTATAATATTTTCTGCATTTATTGTGAACAGAGACAGAACCTTATAACTTCATTTTCTGTCATATCCCATCTTCTAAAATATTACTGATTCAACAGGATTTAGACCTTTGGCAGTTAGAGTACACCATGTTTTAACTGAAAGTAATTTTTTACCAAGTGCACAGTGGAGATTAGGCCCACTTATTTTGTACTTACAAAGGAGGAAAAAAGGAAAAAATAAATGCATAAACCCGTTTGTGGAATAAAAGATATTTTTTAGCACTTCAAGTAGATTTTTGCAAAATTTTGCATGAATACAATATACTTTTAGTCTTGTAGGGCGGGATTTGTAAAAAATTTTGTTTTTGTGGAGAAAAGCGGCTCATAAAGTACTTTATTATGAAACAAAGAAAAGTTGTTTTTCTTTAATCATCACTCTATTTAAGACATCAACAATATGTATTACAATGTCAAAGTGGAGCATTCGCGACTTATATTTCATAATAATATCTGAAAAACAGTTATTAATACGTTTTTATAATTTTACTTTTGATAGCACGTTATGCTATATTTATCAAAACTAACATCACATTTATTATTGTGATTATGCACCACAGCATTTTGACAAGAACATTTTACTACTTTAATTAAATAAGATATGATTCTTGCAATTTTCATAGACACGAAAAAATTACGATTAGGTTTGGAAACTAAAAGTATTTTTCAAGCAATTTTATTCATTGCTCTGTGCGTTATCATGTTGGAGTCACTGTTTAAATTCAAAATATTCAACGTCTTGATTTTTTACTAAATAAATTTCCACTACTTCAAAATCAATTATTATATGATAATCGGTGGTGAGTTTTTAGTTTATTCATTTTGTTTATAGATCATCTATTAACTACTTTACGAATTTCAGGATATTTTTCAACTTCTTGCCTTTCCTTGACAACTGAAGCTTATATCCCCTCCCCTAAGGAGTAACGAAGCCATTGGCTATACACAAATTTACCTTTATTCTGCCTTTCTTCGCAATTCGAATGACTTGTTTTGTAGTGAGTAGAATTTTCGACTTTGACGAAGGTTTTTAAAAACTAGTTGCATTGGTAACCAATTACAGTTTAGTTTTTAAACAAAGAAGATACATTTTTAAAAAAAGATTAAATATTTCGTATTTTGTGTATAAATGTATGAATTATAAATCGAAAAGGATGGACTTTAAACCAAATTCACTTATAATTTTTTTTGTTTTTCAATAATATTTTTTTTTAAGTTTCTTATTATAAGTAATAACTTTTTTATATGTTTATCAGCTTTTCATTAATGTTCACAGGATTTGATATTTTATGTTTTGCTTTTTCAATACAGTTTATTATGTTCATTTTTAATAGAATAAGGTTATATTGTGTAAACCTTGTTTAGTTTTCCTTTAAATAATCCCTGATGAGGTCTTGATTAGCCTTAAAACTAGTTGGTCTCCTGGTAGTATAAAAAAGACGGAAAAAGAAAAAAGTGAGAGGTTGGTTTTTTAATTGACTTTTTTCCTTTTTTTCTCTTTTTTCATTTCCTTATATTTATTTGATTTCACTGCTCAATAAAATATGACCTATGTTCTTATGGAATAAGACATGTCATTTTCAGAGTAGTTTTTTGTGCTGGATCCAAATCTGGCCTTTATTTCTTTGCAGCACGTCAGGTTTTCAAGCTTTTTTGGATCAAAATTTTTTTTAAGAATTACGCATCAGGAAATAGAATGCTGTAAAAAATTTTTTCATTGAAAATCAATATCTGATTTCGATGCATTTTCTAATGCCATATCTAACGGCGGTCTTGTTTCTGTGATATCTTATACAGTTGCCGAGCCAATCTAGAAAAACTGAGGAAAAATATGGAAAAAGATGTCATTCTTTTCTTTTTTCAATGCCGAAGAAATTCAAAAAAAATTAGGGTTCAGGCTATCACCGTTCAAAAGATACGTGGCAGAGAATCTGTCTCTTTCTAAGGAGTTGCCAATTTAGAGGCTTACACGTACTTGAAGCGAATCATTGTACTGTATCTAGTATTTTATTGTACCACAATCTTTAATATCTGCAAATTTCACATTATTCACAAATTTTATGGTTTTCTTAGTGCTAACAATATTTAATCCTTTGGATTCTTAAACAGGTTTTGATCACGCAGGCGCCACACGGGCGCTGTACACGTAATACAAAGGATCGGTCGAGGGAAAGTGTACATAGCGCATACACTACTTTTCTCTACTATAGCGCATGCGCGACTCTCCTCTACTTTGTCACATGCAACAGCTTTAAGCTCTCCTGCGTATCGTGCTCCGTACTGTTCATTTTATGCTAGATCTCTCCGAAGTCACATGTATGCTACCTATACTCTAGGACCAGAACTCATTGCTATTAAACCTCAATTCATTAGCGCTGATTGTGAGCTATCATTCGACACTCATTCTGTAACAATTGAAAAATGTAGCGCAGTTGCAAAAATCATCCTGATAGCTTCTGCTACGTTTGCGGTGTTTTTGTTCCACAAAAACAGAGACAAAAAATTTCTCCTGCAATGCGAAAAGGTCACGAGATTTTTTTTTAGATTAGGCCGATAATGGAGGAAAATATATGATACTAAACAATTGCTGCTCGACTTGTGCAATTTTATTGAGGTCAGTATATCAAGGGAATTTCGATCATATCTTTACTTTTTCTTCCTCCACTTCTTAGAGAGAACTTTTTGAACTATATCAGAAATTGTTATTTCTGTTTGACAAATGTTAATGGCTACTCATCCAGATGCAAGGACACCATAATTCACCCTAATGTTTTTTTCGTGACAAAAGCTGCGTTTGACCGTAAAGAGTATCTTCCGGTTGATTCCACAAAATGCAAAGAAGGAGAAATCAATTATTCTGATAAAAATCAAACTATGGAACATGAGCCGACCAGAACCTTGCCACAATTATACGATCAAAAAGCATAAAATGATTTGATAAAAGATCTAAATTTATCTAAAAATGAGGCTTAAATCTTGGGCTCTAGACTCAAAAAAATATATTTGCTTGAAAAAGATGTAAAACTCTCATTATCGAAATCGAGAGAAAGATTTAACAGCATTTCTTTCTAGCCAAGATTGTCTTATCTATTGCAATGATGTAAATGGACTAATGAAGACCATTGGTCATGAATATTAACTTGAGAATTGGCGTTCATTTATTGATTATGAGCTACATAAATGTTTTAACTGTGGTGATTTTAAAGTAATAGAAATTCTTTTAGGATTGCAATCTGGTCACACAAAACGTTAGTGCATTCCATGCACCTGGGACAGCAGAACACGAGACAAATATTACAATGTTAAAGTATGGCCAGCGCGACAGACCTTGGAACCTGGAAAAATGAACCTTTTTTTAAATACCATTGGTTGATCCCCAAAAGATCTTTCTACCAAAATTACATATAAAGCTTGGGATCGTGAAAACAAGAAATTCAGAAACTACAAATACTTGATCGATACGATGTTGGAAAACTTCTAAGGAATGAAGGTGAACATGTCACTGAAAATTCACATGATGCACTTTCACTTGGACTTCTTTCCAGAAAATATGGGAGCAGTTAGTGATGAACATGGTGAAAGATTTCATCAAGATATCGCTACAATCGAGAAGAGGTACAAAGGTAAGTGGAGTGTAAAATAGCAGACTACTGTTGGAATCTCATGACTGATGAACCAAATGCTCAACATCGTCGAACATGCAAGAGGAAAAGTTTCTGATTACAAGCAGTAATTTATCATCATCTTCCAACAAGAGCTAGCAACATGAAGAATCGATATTTTGAAGACGCAGTACAATGATTCACTTCAAGTACGTGTAAGCCGTCAAATTGGCATCTCCGTAGAAAGAGACAACTTCTCTTCTTTTCTGGATTATCTCGGCAACCGTGTAAGATATCACAGAAACAAGCCCATCGTTGGATTTGGCATTAAAAAATGCATCGAAATCATATATTGATTTTCATTGAAAAAAATTTTTACAACATTCTAATTATATAGAAAACTATGTGGAAAACTATATATTAAAATGTTATTCGCACTATCTAATTGTTGTTAAAAAAATTTTTTTTAAAGGGGTAGGGTCTTATTAGCCTTGAGGATAATCTGACTGCTAGGCAGATACGAAATTCAAAACTTCGCTTTTTTGGCACACACTAAGTTTTATATATATTTTCCTATATATTTTCCCATATAGTTTTCTACATAATTTAAAGAAAATCATAAAAGGAACCTTAAGTATTGCATGTTTACAGGTTTCTACGAATTTACTTTGCAACATTTGAGAACCCTTTTATAATACAAAATGTAGGACATGGACAACTGTATTAGAAACTATATAAGAAACTATATGGGATCCTGCCTAAAATTCCGATAAAGTTTCCTATGCAGTTTCCTATATAGTTTCCTACATAGTGTCCCATATAGTTTCCTATGTATTGTCCTACATTGGGATTTTCCAATAGGGAACACCAAAATGTGAAAATATATAGCGATAATTTTTAAAATTTTCAGATAAAAAACATGCCATGTGGTGCTCATTCAATTCAGTTGGTTGTGAACAACATACGTTGGACCCCTCGAATATAACCGCAATTTTTAAAAGTAATTACCTCGAGGACTTGGTAAATGAAACAACAGTATGTGCTATTTTAAAAAGATGTAAAAGAATCGCGGATTTTTCCCACCGCAGTCCTCTCCAAAACTAAAATCTGATGGAAGAGTTGCACCAATGAAATCAGCCGGAAGTAAAGTTAATGCAGTCTTGTTATACGCGCTGAAACTCTTTGTATTTGATACTTGAGAGCATAAAAAATCCGTAGATGCTACTGCAGTTATTCTGATTAAACATGGCTCGAAGGTACCAATTTTGGCAAGTGCTGAGAGAAAGTCAATCCCCGAGATATTAGGGGTTTTAAAGCCTTTCGTGGACGCCAGGATTAGTGGAGACTCTTACCCAACGATGTCTCTCATGATTCCTCGCACAAAACTTAATCTTTCGGAACTCGACGATTGTTTACCAGAAATCACGTCCCCGTAAGTATTTAAGTTCATACAAAGTTACCAGAGTTGACCAAGGAGCGACTTCTGCAATATGAAGAAGAGCAAACAATTTCGGCGTACGTTGAAATTATTTTAAGTATGCATTTATATGTAAAACACAGTACTTTTCATTTTTTTTACAGTATCAGTACAATTTTAGGCCCTTGATTTAAAGAGCACCGATTTATTAAGGCAAGAAATTATACGAATGAAATGATGAGGCTGTAGGAAGAGTTCAAACAAGCGATAAAGGAATCGTGATCTTCTCGAACAACTCTTCCAAACGAGCAACAAACATCTTCACCAGCTCCACCTGATACGAAAAAAACATGTAAACTTCATTCAGCCTATTTTTTTCGTTATTCATCTCTATAACCAATTTTCTAACATGCTTTTTTTCTAGCGACATTCAAGTTTTTGGAAGGGGTGAGAAGACAGCCGTCTAATCATTCTATTCCATGCCTCTCTCAAGCCATCGTGCACTTAAATAACTACATCGGAGACGGGATCATCCCCAAAAACACAGATTTCATTGCATTCTGGGAAAGTTATCAAGGTTCTAACTAACTTCGAGCGACAGCTCAGAAGTACTTGATTGTGCCTGCCACATCAGTTCCTTCAGAGCGAGTAAATTCGACAGCATGGAATACGATCACAGATAAAAGATCGCGTCTGTCTCAAAGTCTGGCTGAGCAGCTTGTTTTTTTGAGACAGAACTTCGAGCTTCTGCAGTTGTCAAATACATGAACAAAAAATGTTCTTACGGGGTCTTAGAAAGCATTCGAATCTGTGCTTGTATAAAATATTACAATACTCAAGTTTTACAATAAGCAATATTTTTAGTGCCTTGGAAGACACTAAAAGCTAAAACTTCAATCGCCTTTAAATTATATTTGTAATTTAAATAAATTTGTTGTATTTTTAAAATATTGTTTTTATTGCTTTTAACTTTTTAAAACATACAAAAAACTGCTTTAATTTCTAAACTGTTTGTGTTTCTCATTATTTTAATTTAAATCAAATTTGCTAAGCCGCGAATTTGGGACAGGTAAGGATGGTGGAGGGAGAAGGAAGTTATCGATAATACCGATATCTTTTCAGAAAATATATATATATATATATATATATATATATATATATATATATCGATACATTATTTACCGATATTTCCTATCCCTAACGCGATTGGCATGAAATTCCTGTGCACGTGGCGCGGTTTAACGCTGTTGGACAAAGTAAGTAATGCGGTAATCCTTAAAGAATGTGGTGTGGAGGAAACACTAGTTGACGTATGTGAAAGAAATGCGTTGAGATGGTTTGGGCATGTCGAGAGAATGAAAGA
>JAUELO010000128.1:2077254-2087378 GCA_032357855.1 Amphibolips quercusostensackenii
GGGGTCCGAAAAATCCCACGTTCTGGAGACTCTGGTCGGGGGTTGTCTTAAAATTGTTTCGGTCTGAAGTCGGGGGGATCCAAACGTAAACATTTAGGGCCGCCTGAACTGTTTGTATAATATTTCGCAATACACTCGACTACGCGCGCACGCGCGGCCCTACCGAGTCGAGAATCGCAACGTCTCTCACCCTGCGCACAGGAGAAGCTTACGGAGTAGCTATTCTCCCCGTTTGGCCCGTTTCCACTGCGCAGCTTTGATGATATTTTACAACAGTCATCATTACGAAGCACTGGAAGTAAATAATCTTTTATTGTCTTGTTTTTGTGGAAACTTAAATGAACACAACAATGTTTGCCTTCACTAGCGAGAGGGGAACTATTTCGTCTGTATATAAAGCCATAGGAAAGACATCTCAAAATTATTTAACTTTCAACATGGCATCCCTAAAAACTGTTACTGTCGTTCTCGTATGGTGCATTATTGCACTTTCTCAGATAGCCGGTTCTTACGCACCCCGCGGACCTCATACTCCATCGAACCCCCCGAAGTGCAATAACAAAGGTGGCAATGGTTGTTAATAGTTGTCAACATTTCCATTGCAGTGGTAAGCCTAAATTTTACGAATCTTCTATTTATTCATATCACAATATTTCAGAAAGACACGATGTACTGTATTCTTATGAATGATATATTTTTATACATAAAAGTCTCTGCACCTCATTTGAAATACTTTTATGTTGATAATAACGATAAATTAATTATTGCTGCAGGTCTATAATAATATAATGTTTGCTCTTATTATTCCAACATACCACTGTATTCTGCAATATTGTGAAAATTCTTTTTTTAATTTTCAGAATGAATGACACCTTCATGAGACCTTGACCAATATGAATCAATTCAAGTTGTTGAACTGCAATAGGACAAATAAGAAGATAAACAACTTTTCTTTACTACTGTACATTTTACTGCCATGATTGTTCATTATTTTATTGAAAACTACTAATATAATATGAGGAATACCTATTAATGTTGGAGTTTCTATATAATAATATTGAAAAAAATAGTGTACATGTTAGTAGTAAATTAAAAAAAAAACAAAACGTTTTATTTTTTACTTATAAATCTTTAATAAAACTATAATTAATTAGCAGTGATTGGGAGACCGATAGAAAAAGGTTGGCGAGGTAGCGTACTTGAAACAGATCTAGTTAGAAAATAAATTGGATAACCATCAGATTAATGTTTTTTTATCTTATCCGCATGTCTACTATTTTTTTTATTATTTTCTGTTTCACATGTATCGTTTCTAAACAGGGAATGCCTGGAAACAATGTTTCATGTTCTTGCATCAACTTAAAGTATGTGGCTGAAAAAGTTTTCATTATCGTGAAGGATTGTTAGCGGATGAAAAAGGTACACCTATGCACATTAATAACTTTATTTATTAATATCGAAGGATCAGGTTACAATGCATAAAGCAGCTTAAACGAGACAGACTCTCGTTCAGAGAGGGCGCGGTGGTCGAGCCCTTAGTAGCGAAATCTATAAAATAGTTAAAAATATTTCTAATTTTGAATATTTCTCACAGTTCTGTCATTCTGACAACAGTTCACCCTCGAACGAATATGAAAATGATCGAAGTACAATCATAGTCAGATTAACTTACATTGCCTTATACAGTAAGATTACAAAACGATGAGCGAAATCTAAGACCTGTTTTAACAATACTTATTCTAGACACTATGTCTTTAAATTACATGCCTCTTAAGTTCCTGTGTCCTGTCCCTAAGTAACTTAAAAGTTTTCAACATCTTTTAAGACGTAGCGTTTGTTTCTCAAAACTCTTGTCTATTTCATAGCGTCCCTTCCAACGCGGAATAATCTTCTTTGGGACCCCAGGTGTCAAATCGTAGTTTGTTATCACAACGTAATCGCCTACCTTATACGCTTCTTTTCGCTTTTTATCAAAGCGTTCTTTATAATATTTTTGTAACTTCTCTGTCCTATTTTTCGCTTTTGATCTAAGTTCCTCTAAGTCGCGTACATCTTCTTCGGACCCAGCTTTCTCTAAAAATTTACCAATAGTATCAATGACTTCACCTCTTTGATTTACACTGAAAAGTAGCTTGCTAGGTGTTTCTCACGTAGATTTATAAATAGTGTTATTTAAAGCAAACACGGCCTCTGACCTCAATTTGTGTAAATAAATACCATTAGCTGGTTCTGTTAATTTCGCCAACATAGGTCATAACACGCGGCTTACTCTTTCTACTTGTCCGTTTGCTTTAGGGAATGCTGCTGCAACTTTGTTATAAATAATTTTATTCTCACGCGTGAAGTTTTAAAATTCATCAGATGTGAAGCAGGTACCCTTATCTGATTTTAAAGTTTTTGATCTGCTGTAATTATTGCAGTGTCTAATCAAATACTTTTTCCTTTCTTTTGATTCTGCCAATTTTACCGGATACAATTTGGTACATTTTCTTGAAACTGTCTACTACCAGCAATATTTGCTGTTTCGCAGTACATCTTCTATCAATCGGGCCAAAATAGTCAATGTGGTACTTTACAAACAGGATGTCTCCTTCAGGGATTGGACTTAGGTATCCTTTCTTCCTACTTGTAGTTAAAGAAAATGCAATGCATTTAAAAAAATTAGCATTATAATTCCTAACCTTATCTCGTAATCTGAGAGACCAATAATTCCTCAGTATTGGTTTAGTAGTTTTTTCGCAACCAAAATGACCTCGCTTATCGTGATATTTTCTTATTACGTGGTGTTTCATTTTTCTCGGTAGGGAAAGTAATATTTTGTTATCGCATTTGCGGTAAACCACCCCGTTTCTCACTTCATACAAACGATCATTCGATTTTTGAAGTTTATCGCGCAACCCAGAGATTTTTGCATCGCGATTTTGACTTACAATGAAATTGGCATCTGAACTGTTTTCTTCAATAATTATGACCAAGTAGATTTAACTCAATGCATTTACATGTCTTATTCTGCCGCTGCCTCTATGCTTAATAACTTTATCGTAGTGCTTTTATTGGAGGGCCCATCAAGAGTTTTTAGAGTTAATGTTTCTTTTCTCTAAACACAGTTCTAGCAAGTCACAATCTGTGATGATCTTAAACATTATACCCTGTAGATAAATTCTAAAGCGTCTAAGAGCATAAAGAATAGCCGGAGTTTCAAGCTTAAAATTATAATACTTGTTTTTCGTTTCTGTTGTTTGTTTCTAAAAATAAAAAATTGGATGAGAATGCAAGTTGCCTAGCTTTGGAGCAACACGGCACCGAATTCTAGCTTCATTGCAACGCAATAGAGGTTTGACTTCTAGGATTGTAAATACTTAAAATCGGCACATGTATCATTTTGTTTTTTAGAGATTCAAAAACGTTTTCTTTAATTCCTTCCAACCTAAATTTAGGTTGAGCAGTTTTCAGCCCAAATGGCATTTTCAGATATTCAAACTGTCCAAGAGGCACTATAAAAGATGCATAATTGACAGAATCTTCTGCTACGTTTATGTAGTAAGACACATCTTTGAGATCTAACAATGTGAAAATTTTCTTACTCCGTAATTTATTAATTTGATCTTCAATATACGGAATTGGTCAATCATGTCGAACCGTAATTGTGTTCAAATAGCGGTAGTCGACGCAAAGTCTCAACTCGCCATTATCTTTTTTACTTAAGACTACAGGCGACGCGTAAGGATACTCGCTTAGACAAATTACTCCAGATATCAATAATCGCTCTTAATTTTTTTTTTTAATAGCTTTTTCATTAAAGATAACCAAATAGGATTACAGTGTGGGTTTCAAACTAAGTTTTATCTTTAAATTAGGAAGCTTAAGGCGTTTTGGAGTTAGATACTGATTTGCAAATAATTCTCTAACAAAAGCTTGAGTTTTAAAATCAATGTTAGGGTAGCGATCAAATCTAGAGATTCAGTAATATTTTTTAATTAATTATCAACTTTAATTAACAAAATTTTTTTAATAGCTCGTTCTATATCATTGCTATCACCGGAAATCAGTTCTAATCCAAAACTATTTATCAAATCTCGACCTGAAACAACCGACTTCTTCATAAAACTGTTGAGACTTTTTGCATCGAGAAGGGTGTCCAATGACAGCTCAAACTTGCCGTATGCAAAGCTGATCTCGTATATGATGTTCTTATACAATTTCTCGTCGTCACTGTTTTTTGCCGAAACGTCGCTGATCTGCGATGACTAGCCTAGACCTTATCCTTGATATTGTGAGGACATTCTTTCATTTGATTTGCCACCTATAAGCACTTGAAATATGCACCTCTCTCTCGTTTCGGCATTTTGCAATCCGCTAAAGGGTGTCCAAACTTGTTGCAGTTAAAACAACGAGTAGAAAGGCGACTGTCACTTGATTGTGTTTTTAACTCTTCGCCTATTTTCGACTTGGAGTCATGAAAACTGTTCTTAGTACTAGGACATGAAGAAGAAGAGGAAGTGTGGGTTTTCGTAAATGCTTGTGTTGCTTTCTCCTCGCTTTTAAGTGTAACTTTTTTAAAAGATTCTAAAAGTGTTTTCGTTTTCTTAAAACGCTAAATCCCAGCTTGATTCCTAACAGAAATATCTGGTATTCCATTTAATAAATAATCGACTAATTCATCTTCATCAACTAGAACTGCATTTCCTAGCATTAGCTTTTCGTGAAGATAGTTACTTAACGTTTCCGTGTATTTCCAGATTCTTTTCTCAAATCTTTTGCGGAGTACAATCTTACTCGGTCGATGATGAAACATGGAAGCAAGCTCAGTGAGGAGGACGCCAACTGGCATTTCAACATACTCTGATTTTAATTCAAACCACTGCAGCGCGTTTCCCTTAAGATTTGCTTCTAGTAGTATGCGAGCGTGATTTTGATACAAAATATACTCCTCACACAGTAACTTAAATTGGTCCTTTCACTTCCGAAAATTGACATTCATTTCCTTTTCTCGCGAGATCCAATTCGCGTCATAAAAGATCACATTCTCCTGTAATGAGATTGATGTCCTGAATAGAGGAGGACTGCTGCTGCAGCAGGAGCGACAAATCTATGTTTTGTCCTAATTTTGATTGTCAGCCAAATTCGTAAGGAGATTAAGATAAGCATGCCCTTCTTGGATCTTGGCAGCATCTACTAACCATAAATTTGATGAATTGCTTCTGACGGTCTTCTCATCACTTCTGCTTTAGTTCCTTCTATCTAGAGTACGTTCTTGTAGTACTGCCTTTAAAGTTACGACCGTATAACTATTCCGATCCACGATAGGCAATTCGTCCTTAATATCATTATTGACACTCATTTGGACTCAACCACGAAAATCTAAATTCAATCAGCATTACCTGAATTTTCGAAGAAGCCCTACATTAAGTCCGTAATTCACCGAATAGACACAGCGCTGGTCGGCTGATAGCAACGCAGCGCCTCAGTGATTTTGTTAAGTCCATAAACTCCAGAATAGGTACGTCACCGGTTAGCTGCTGGAACAACAGCACTACTCGCGATCGTATTTAGAACTACGACGCGTTTAAAGAAAAAACCGATGCCTCCGCCATTTTATCAATAAATTAATTTGAAATCTTTACCTAAGAAACTCTTAGAATCGAGGCTTGAAACTCGCGAAATGCAACGCCGACTGATTCATTGATAATCCTACGACCGACCGTGATTCGACAGTCGTACATTCATTAAGAAAAATACACTTTTCCGAATCCGATGGATACACGCAGTCAGAACAAAGAGTATGATGTGCTTATGCTTAGAGACTATTAAATTATCCGATTTTTACTTAAGACTCACGCACTGCTGGCTAATACGACATTTATGATTCTTAAGCAAGGTCTGACTATTTTTAATGTGTATTTTTACCGAAATACATCCTCTTTTAAGACATAATAGCCAGAAATAGCGTCAGAGCGTACTGCACTTCTCTTGGTGTCGATACAAGCGCAGTTGAAGACGCCTTTTGGCACACTTTATGTAATGCAATTAGTACTTTCGATCATCGTGAAAGAGATATTGTACTAGGAGATATAAATAGGTAGGTTGACGTCCAACGTCACGGTACAGAAAGGGTGCTAGATAATTTTAGGGATCCAAAAATAAATGGTAACGAAGAGAGATTAGTTAGCTTATGCTTAGACACGGGCTTGATTATTACAAATACTTGGCTTAGGCATAAAATTATCCACATGTGCACCTGGTCAAAAGAGATAGACACAGTATTATTGACTTCGGTTTTCCGGATGAATGACCAAGAGAGCTAGTAACAGATACAAGGGTCATGAAAGGTTCTGAATGCAATGTTAATTACACAGGACCACAAACCCCCTAGGCCTGCAACATAAGAGAGACAAGGTATACCTTATATCTTTAAGGTCGCTAAATACGAATCCGGTGTCTGTCTGACGCCATCAGCTTAGTATCAAGTTCGGTTTAGGCTAAAACCTACAAAATTTATCGCTTAATAACTAAATCAAATAACCTTTAGGTTTGAGTGGTTGCTGAATTCAAATCCAAGGCGAAACGCTTTGGTCTTCTTAGCTCGGTCTGATTTGGCCTTGAAATCTATATTGCGCTTCTTTGCGAAATTTGCAAGAAATGGCCATCAGGTCGGTATTAAGGTCAGTTGGAGGTCACCTACAAAATTTATTGGTAACCAACTAAATCATGGTACCTTCAGATTTAAGTGATCGCTGAATTCAAATTCGGTGTCTGTTTGACGCCATCAGGTTAGTATCAAGGTCAGTGTAAGGTCAAGCCTACCAAATTCATCGCTTACCAACTAAATCAGGGTACCTTTAGGTTGAAGTAGACATCTTGAGATAAATGTCAAGAGATTTCGATGGTCAAATTTAAAAAAATCTGAAGAATTTTATGTGTGTTCTATGCTGTTCAGAATTTGTAGCCTTGTCGTCATTCAAAAATGCTATTGTATTAGATGCTTTTCGAATATATCGAATTTCAACTCGCTCAATACAGCGTGAGAAACGCTTTAAATTTAGTTGAAGTAGTTTCAGCGTTACCCATTCTGAACAACGTCAGGTACCACTTCTTTCAGAACTTAACCGTTACAGAAGCAGAGGCGCCAACGCCAGGTTTAGGTGATGTATAAAGTATGCTGCTACATTTAAATAAAAATGTAATGCTTGTTTGGAACGACTTATTTTTTTTTGAAGAACGCGTCTTTTTGGACTTAAATGATCTTTAAGTACTTTTTTGTTTATGAACGGTCTTCATATCCCTTTCTAGGCACCAGCAATAGTCAGACATCATGTGAGTATCACATACACCTCGATATCTATGCTCTATGTTTTTTAAGTCCTGATGGAACCTTTCTCCCTGCTCTTCACCCATGTCACCTAAATTCTCAGGAAACCAATCGATATAAGAATGAAAAGAATTGATCTTTAAATTCTTTAAACACCCTAATTTTTTTCAATTTTTAATCATCTGAGCAACTATTTCTTTGTAGCTAGGGTCTTTATGATTTCCTGAAAAGTTGGAGCAAACTTGCCTAAAGCTTTGTCATGCTTCTTTTCCATCAATAGTCCTTTGTCGCTCAAATTTATCATTGTTTAGCAGAGCTCTAATGAGCGGACTAGCAAATACTCCCTCTTTTATTTGAGCATCCGAAAGTTTAGGAAAATTCTTAACAATGTACTTACAAGCATTAATTTCTGTTTTTTTTAATTGCCTTAACAAATTGTTTCGCTAAGCTGAGTTCTATATGTAATGTTGGTAACAGCACTTTTATTGGATCTGCTAAATGTTTATTTATAACATTAAATGATCCTGGATTATTATTTTCTCATAGAGTCGAATTTTTTTGTACATAATGCTGCTCACGAGCTCGGCTATCCCATTCGCATATAAAACACTGGTGTTTTGTTAGTACACTCTGCAGTCCCAGCATTATTGTTACTATTTCTGAATTTTAGATCACGGATTAGATAGGTTATTTCTTTTTGGTTATAGTATCCTTTTTTTTAAATTTAACTATCCAATGCGGACTTTTTTTCTAGATCATCTCTACCTTCTTGATTTTTTGACTCTTCCATACCTTTTGCACTGTTTGAATCGTCCTGATTGTTACACAGATTTGTTTCTATATAAATATCTCTTTTAATGTGGCTGGTATATACTGGATAGGTAACTAAATCAATAACAGGGTAAATCAACGCATGTGCATTCTTTGAATTAAAACCTATAGTCTAGCATAAGCAAAAGCAACAATCCGTTTCATGACTTAAAGGTTCACGCCAAATCATAGACAAAGAGATACGAAGTTGTTTTTGATTGCCTTTGCAATGTCTGCTAATGTCACTTAGAAGAGTCGAACAAATGATATGAGGAATCAAACAATAGTGGAGACTTTCTTTTGCGTCACCATAACAATTAATGTTCATATTTTTTACAACATCTGTTGAAGACCTTATACTTTTTTGAGTATAATGTATCTACCACATGCGACACAAAATGTGTCTTGACTATCACAAGCTCGCATGGTAAAGAAGACAAGGTGGTTTAAAGGAATATTTCCACAAAATTAAAATGATTAAAATTCATATCGAAAAGATAGAATCTTTAGTGAACATACTTATGAACAAACTAAATTCTAAAAAAGATTAAATGCAAATATAAATCTAGCACAGAGACTGGTCCTAACCTATATACAAACCTCAAGAAAATTTGCCCCAAATTATGAATTTTCACTGCGCAACAAAGATTTCTACGATGAATACTGTATAAAACTTGACTAGTAATGTTTGATATTGATATCAACAACAATTTCGAGGAGTATGTTACAAAGTGAACTGCGGTCGTTATTGAATTTTAAGTAATGAAATAAATAAAAACGTTGTTCTCAACACCTCTTTTAAGATTTTATTTATCATGCCCAAAAAGTTTCACCCAAAAATTTTCCATGGTATTGTTGAAAACATTAAGAAAAAGTAGCTTTTGTTTAAGCGTTTACAGAGGCATATTCTTCTACATTGTTGGTGACATTAATATTAAACATCTCTAGTGAAGGTTCATAGAGTATTCATCGTAGAAATGTATTTTGCGTGGTAAAAATTTATTATTTATGGCAACTTTTCTTCAGGTTTGTATATAGGTTAAGACTAGTGTTAGTGCTAGTTATATATTTGCGTAAATATTTTTTTGAATAAAGTTTGTTAGAAGTAGGTTTACTAAAGATTTTATCTATTCTTTATCAATTTTAATCAGTTTTATTTTTTTGGAGTACCCTCTAAAACCACCCTGTCTCCTTTACCATGCTACCTTTTGATAGTTAAGACACATTTTGTGTCGTGTGTGGTAGATACATTATACCCAAAAGTAAAAGATCTCTAACGGATGCTGGAAAAAATATGTACATTAATTGCTATGGTGGCGCAAATGAAATTCTTGACCATTATTGGATTCCTCATATTATTTATTTGACTTGTCTAAGTGACATTAGCAAACATTGCAAAGACAATGAAAAAAAAACTGAATCCAAAGCGTTTCTCACGCTGTGTTGAGCGAGTTCAAATTTTATTAATTTAGAAATTATCTGATACTATAGCATTATTGAATGACGACAAGGTTACAAATTCTAAACAGCACAGAACCCACATAAAGAATGGAGGTTTTTCCAAATTCGACCATTAAAATCTTTCAACCGACATCTCAAGATGTCCACTTAAGCCTGAAAGTACCCTAATTTAGTTAGTAAGCGATAAATTTTGTAGGTTTGACCTTGAACTGATTTTGATACTGACCTGATGGCATCAAACGGATACCGGATTTGAATTCAGCAACCACTCAAACCTAAAGGTACTCTGATTTAGTTAGTAAGCGATGAGTTTTGTAGGTTTGACCTTGAACTGACCTTGATGCTGGCCTGATAGCATCAAACCGACACCGTATTTGAATTTAGCGATTACACTAACCTAAAAATACCCTGATTTAGTGAGTTAGCGATAAATTTTGTAGGTTTGACCTTGAACTGACCTTGATGCTGACCTGATGGCGGTAAACGGACACCGGATTCGAATTCAGCGACCACTTAAACCTAAAAGTACCCTGATTTCGTTAGT
>JAUELO010000128.1:2303727-2313805 GCA_032357855.1 Amphibolips quercusostensackenii
TCCTTGAATTCTGTGAATTCCTTGAATTCTGTGAATTCCTTGAATTCTGTGAATTCCTTGAATTCTGTGAATTCCTTTAATTCTATGAATTCCTTGAATTCTGTAAATTTCTTAAATTCTGTGAATTCCTTAAATTCTTCGAATTTCTTAAATTCTTCGAATTCCTTAAATTCTGTGAATTCCTTAAATTCTGCGAATTCCTTAAATTCTGTAAATTCCTTAAACTATTTGAATCCTTTACATTTTGTGAATACTGTGAATTCGTTAAATTCTGTGAATTCCTTGAATTCTGTAAATTCTGTGAATTCTATGAATCCTGTAAATTCCTTGAATTCTGTGAATTCCTTGAATTCTGTAAATTCCTTGAATCTCGTGAATTCCCTGATTTCCTTGATATCCTTGAATCCGTGAATTATTTCAGTTCTGTATTTTCCCTGAATTCCGTGAATTCCTCGAATTCGAGAAATTCCTTATTTTAGTGAATTCCTTGAAATCTGTGAATTTCTTGAATTCTGTAAATTCCTTGAATTCTGTGAATTCCTCAAATTCTAAGAATTTCTTAAGATCTGTGAATTCCTTGAATTCTTTGAATTTCTTCAAAACTGCGAATTTCTTAGATTTTGTGAATTCCTTGAATTCCGTGAATTCCTTGAATTCTGTGAATTCCTTGAATTCCGTGAATTCATTGAATTTCGTAAATTCCTTAATTTTTGTGAATTCCCTGTATTCTGTGATTTCCTTAACCTCCGTGAATTCCTTGCATTCTATGAATTCCGTAAGTTCCGTAAATGCCTTAAATTCTGTGAATTCCTTGAATACTGTAAATTCTTTAAATTCTGTGAATTCCTTGTATTCTGTAAATTCTTTAAATTCTGTGATTTTCTTAAATTCTGTGAATTCCTTGAATTCCGTGAATCCCTTAAATTCGGTGAATTCCTTCAATTCGTTGTATTCCTTAGATTCTGTGGTTAAATTATATTCTGTGAATTCCTTTAATTTTGTGAATACCTTGAATTCTATGAATTCCTTGGATTCTGTGAATTCCTGGGATTCTGTGAATTCCTTGGATTCTGTGAATTCCTTAAATTCAATAAATTTTCTAAATTCTCTAAATTTCTTGCACTCTCTGAATTTCTTAGAATTCTTAGAACGCCGTGAATTTCTTGAGTTTCGTGAATTCCTTGAATTATGTGAATTTCTTGAATTCTGTGAATTCCTCAAAATCTGTGAATTCCTTAAGTTCTTGAAAGTCCTTGAATTCTGTGAAATCCTTGAAACCTGTGAATTCCTTGCATTCGTTGAATTCCTGGCTTTCTGAAAAGTTAATGAATTTTGCGAATTTCTTCAATTTTGTGAATTTCTTGAATGCTGTAAGCTCCTTGAAGTCCGTAAATTTCTTGAATTCTGCGAATTCTTTGAATACTGTGATTTCCATGAATTCTGTGATTTCCATGAATTCTGTGAATTCCTTGAATTCTTTGCATTTCTTTAATTCTGTGAATTTCTTGAATCCTGTGAATTCATTAAATTCTGGAAATACCCAGAATTCTGGGAATACCTAGAATTCCGTAAATTCCATGGATTCCTCAAGTTACGTCAATGCCTCAAATGTTGTGATTTTCTTGAATTTTGTATTTTCCTTAAATCACGTGAATTCCTAGAATTCCGTGATGTCGTCAATTCTTTGGATTCCCTGATTTCCTTGAATTCTCTCAATTTCTTGAGAGCCGTGTATTCCCTGATTTCCATAAATTCGTTATTTCCGTGAATTCCTTGAACGACGTGAATTCCTCAATTTTTGTGAGTGCCTTGAATAATGTGATTTCCTTGACTACTGTAAATTCTTCAAATTTTGTCAATTACGCAAAATCTGTGAATTCCTTGAATTCTGTAAATTCCTTGAAATCCGTGAGTACCTTGAATTCCGCGAATTCCGTGAATTCCTTAAAATCGTTGAATTCCGTGCATTCCTTGAATTCCGTAAATTCCTTGAATCTTGTGAATTCTTTGCATTCCCTGAATTCTTTGAATTTCCTATATTCCGTGAATTCCGTAAATTATTTAAAGTCCTTGAATTCCATGAAATACTTGAATTCCTTAAATTCTTTGAATTTTCTGTATTCTTTGAATTCACTGCAATCCGTAAATTCTTCGCATTCTGTGCATTTCGTGAACTCCGTGAATTCCGTGAGTTCCGTGAATTTAGTAAATTTCATGAATTCCGTGAATTCTTTGCATTCTTTGAATTCTGTAAATTCCTTAAATTCTTTGAATTCCGCACATTCCTTAAATTCTGCAAATTCTTGGAATTCGGTCAATACCTTAAAATCCTTGAATTCTTTAAATTCCCTAAATACTCAATTTCCCTTAATTCCTTGAATTCTGTGAACTTTTTGAGTTCCGTGAATTCCTTGAATTCTGAGAATTCCTTCAATTAAAGTGAAATTCTTGAATTATGTGAACTCCTGGTATTCCGTGAATTCTCTCAATGCCTTAAATTCTGTAATTTCCTTGCATTCTGTGAGTTCCTTGAATTTTCTAAATTCCTCGAATTCTGTGAGTTCTTTGAATTTTGTGATTTCCATGAATTTTGTAAATTCCACGAATTCCTAAAATTTTGTGAATTTATTAGGTTTCGTGAATTCTCTGAATTCTGTGAGTTACGTGAATTCCGAGAATTCCTTCAATTCTTTATATTCCGTGAATTCTTTGAATTTCGTGAACTCCTTAAATTCCGTGAATTTTTTAAATTCACTAAACTACGTGAATTTCATGAATTCTGTGAATTTCGTGATTTATGTAAATTGCTTAAATTCTGTGAATTTCTTGAATACTGTAAATCCCTTAAATTCTGTGAATTCCTTGTATTCTGTAAATTCCTTGAATTCTGTGATTTTCTTGAATTCTGTGAATTCCTTGAATTCCGTGAATCCCTTAAATTCTGTGAATTCCTTAAATTCGTTGTATTACTAATAGAATTCAAGGAATTCCTTAAATTTAACAGATTCATAGGATTAAAAAAATTCATGAAATTCTAGGAATTCATGCAGCTTAAGGAATTCATATACATCAAGAAATTCATGGAATTCAAGGAGTTCATGGAAATCGAGGATTTCAAGGAGTTCATGGAATTCAAGGAATTCATGGGATTCAAAAATTCATGGAATTCTTGGATTTCATAATAATCAAGGAAAGAAATATCCTTAAACCGACAGTAATATTATGCACCCCCAAGAAACATCTTAACTGCTATCAACTGAAGCAGCCAAAAAAATTTCAAATTGAAAAAGGTCAAGCTAGACACCTTTCCAAGACTCTGTTTTTTATCGCTATGCTTATGTTAGGAACCAATACGCCTTCAAATAGTTTATTTAATTTTTCGAAAACTGAAAATCCCAGTGGTGTGGAAAATGAATTTTTATTTTTGTGTCGCGGAAGGTACTCAGACAATCATTTGAGATTGTTTTCAAATGCTTATTTTATTTTTTTGTGGAATTTCATTTTGACCTCTGCTTCCCAGGGAAGCATTTTTTTACAACATTTAAAAAAAGAATTAATTTTTCTGGGCTACTGCATTATTTTGTTCCTAGACCACGTACCAAATTAGCAGAAGTTTGGATTCTCATGTCGTTCCACTTTGGTGTACACGATTTGTCCAAAAATAGAGACTGTATGCATGTGTTTTTGGTGGCAAAGCCAATGTTTAACTAACTATGAGTATAAGATAGAAAGCTTGGAAGGAAACTGATACACAGGTTGATAGGGCTCATCCTAAAGATACGATCAACGCAAAAAAAAAAAAATTTCAAAAGTGGATGTATTTCCTTTTGAAAGTAAGTTACTCAAATACCCTCTTTAAAATGAAATGAAGAACATAATGAAAGATTTACTGGTTCTCGATTTTAATGAAAAATGTGGAAGCTTACTCAAGACGAAAATCGGACAGTCTGGTGAGAACCAGTAAATATTGAATTATGTTCTTGGTCTCGTTTTAAAGAGAAGGTTCCAAGCTTCAATTTAGAGACGTTTTAGTTCTTTTAACCAGCTTCCCTGAAGCATGCAGGAAATGGGATTTGAGAATTTAAAATTGTTAAAAAACGTAAAATGAGTCGATATTTCTCATATGCTACCTCGATACCTATTTGTCTGAAATACTTTAAGTAGAGCTCAAACAGCACTAAAGTTAGGGAGCATTTTAAGCGTTTTTTTATTAGTTCTTCCTAACTTAATCTATTGCTAAGACAACCGCGAGGAAAGAGGCATGTTTTCAATTTGATTTTTTTACTGGACTGACAATTCTGGCCATTATTGTATCTAAATTATATTTTAAAAATTATATGTATACACATTTTAATTATCAAAAGTGTGCCAACCTAGAATTTTCTTACTGGATTTGATTTCTAGGCATTCCAGGAGTATTTTGAGCTTAAAACCAGGGAGTGAAAGCAAATCCCGAGTGAGCCAAAAGTAGCCCTGAAAGTACGCTCTTTGAGAAATGTACTCTGTAGGAGAACTGCAGCTTGAAAGATGCGTCACCTATTTCCTCCCTTACGAATTGTTCCCTGCACAAGCAATTCCGGAAAAGATCCAAGCAGGGACGTAGGTACCTGGAACGAATCACGAGAAGAGCAAGTTTGTACTGAACGAACTCTACCCTCACTCCGTCATGGATTTGATCAGCAGAATATGAAAACCCTGGAAAGAACGAACTGTTCTCCTCTTTAAAGATTTCAATCTTCTAGGGAGCTGAATCCTGGGATCCAAAAGCCCAATCGATCCTTAAAGGATCGATCTTTTAGTGAGTCACAATCTGCCGGTTATGATGCCTCTTTCGGAAAACAAACTTTACTGGATAGAGCCATACACAATATTTTTTAGAATCGTGATAAATAGAGACAATTTTGAAATTTTCTTAATTTTGGGGTTGACTGATGTATTATCATTTCTTGTTGACAAATGCATTTTTATTTTATTTTTTCATAAATCATCATAAAGCAATATTTAACAAATACCTCATTTTTTAAGAAATTTGCATTTGTTTATGTCATTTTAATTTTTTTGAAATATTTTTTCAGGTACATAATTCGAAAAAATTTTTTAAAATAATTTAACAATTATTAAAATGATACATATTTAAAAATACATATTCAATGTTTTCAATTAAAATGATTTGTTTTCTAAAAATACTATTAAAGATTTCAACAATATTTATGTTTGTCATTTTCCGACAGAATCCTATATGCTGTTTTCGAAAAATAATTTTTCAATTTAAAATTCGTTTTTTGCCCCTGAAAATGATTACTTTTGGTCTAGTGGAATATTTATTAATATTAGTTAATTGATTTGCAGTTATTTAAACAAATGGAATTTGTGTAAATATTTTCTGTTTTGTAAATTCTTTTTTTCATTAAAAATTAGAAAAATTTCTTTAGAGGAATGTTTATTAACATTGATTAATTGATTTCCGATTGTTTAAACAAATTTAACTTGTTTAAATGACTTTTTTCAAAAGTTTGTTTTTTTTGTAATAAAAATTATTAGTATTGGTCTAGTGGAGTATTCACCAATATGGGTTAATTAATTTTCAATTATGTAAACAAATTCTATTTGTTTAAAAAGTTTTAAAAAATAAAAAATCTAAAAAAAGTTTCTATAATTAGAATTTAAATAATTTAAAATTTCTATAATATAAAAACTAAAGGACCAATCCTCGGTATCTGCTCTCCTCGGGATTAAAACGCTAACCACTTGCCGCTACATCCCATCCGTTGACGAGTGATTGAAAAGCAGGCACCGTCCACTCCGAATAAAAACACTTTCTGCTTGCAGTACATCTATTCTGATCTTGAGGGAAGTCAAACCTACGGATTCCTTTCGGGTCAGTTCAGAATTTAATATTCTAAGCGATCAAAACCTTTCGCTCTTAGTCCCTGCTCAAAACCAAAATCGGCGAACGGGGGCTTTTCAAAAAAATCGATTTTAGTATTTAAATTTGCAGTACTGGAAGTTTGCGTTTTGAACAGTTGAAGTTCGCATTCTTTTAGCAGTTAAAATTTTATGCTACTAGGTGTATATAGGGGTTTTAGGGTCGCTGATTACGAATACATTGTTAGATTTTAAAAATTCAAGATGGCGGTTCCAATATGACAGAAAAATTTTGTGAAATTAATGCTGCTTGTTGTAAAAATTAGTAAATGGAGGTTTTGCGGTCGCTGATTACATATCCGCTATTAGATTTCCGAAATTCAAGATGTCGGATTTACAATAGTGGCCTAAATAAAGAAACTGAATGCTAGTCTCTGTGGATACTTGCATTCTCTGGTTTTTAAAACCGCCGATAACAAATATGTTGTTAGTTTTTCATATGGATAATAATGGAGCATGGTATTTTCTTAAAGGGCTTGATTCTATGAAATCAGTATTTGAACTCTCAGAATTAACATTTTTCTTTTCATGAAATATGTAAACTACAGATAAAAACTTTTACACGAACGTTTTTTATTTGCCTTAATTTTCTCATGCGCCATGAACTACATACAAATATCGATTGAGTTATTGAACTAGTTTTGTTTTTTCGCGATTCGCACTTTGTTTGGTTTTTTCGCGATTCACACTTGTTTCAATTCAGATGTTTTTATTTACACACAGTGCAGAAATTATTAGAATATTTTGCGTGAATCATTAGTGGTACCAGATTTATCACGATTCAAAAAAAGAATCAATGCAAGATCTTCCCATAAGATGAAATGTAAATGTAGAATTTGTACTCTTGCTCAAAAGACGACATTCAAAAACTTCCCAGAAGGTGGCACTTTACTTCTTCCTTTTAAGTCATTATGATAATTGTACTAAAATCCAAAAAAGTATTAAATAGATTTGATATAATAGTTGTGATGTTCTAGAATATTTGTGTTTCTCAGGTCAGAATAATTGATTTCTTGAGCTGTCAGTACACTGATTTACATATTTTAAATAATTTGGTAAACGTTATTATAATTTGTCCCAGTATAACAACTAAAACTAGAATGGAAAAAGTCATAAATAAATATAAACAATTAGTACATACGTTGCATGACGTTACTATCTGCGTTTTCCAGGGATACCGAAAAATCAAAACCTTTAAAAAAATCTTAAGCTCGCAAATTATTCATATAAAAGACTGCCAACCCAAGTCGAAATTTAAAATCCATTTAGAGTATCCTATAGGTCCTGCATCTTGCAGGTCTTATGCAGTTCTATAGAGGTTTTATTATTATTAGGTTAGGACCTACTTAAGACCTGAAAAGTGTCCGAAAAGTCCGTTTCTTCCACTTGTTAGGTTTCAAGTAGCTCTTAACTTAAAACCTGCTTAGAGCCTTCGTAGGCCTTCGATAAATCCGAATCGTGGCGCATCGCTAGTGCGCTAGCGCTAAAATAGCGGTACCATGTCACACATCACAACCCACTTTCATTCGTTTTCCCTTTTTTTTAACATATGGGCTCCACAACTTCCACAACGTCTTTTTGATCCGTGTTCATCCACCATATAAAAGTATATCTCTTTACTCTACGTAGAGGCGTTTCTTCAAATAAGAGTCTAACAAAGCACGCAACATAACCACAAGAACTAATAACGAAGTAAATATAATTTTTTCGATCACCAAGTCCGCAAAACGTAAGTCACTTTGATTCGTTTTCTTATGCAGCAAATATTGTGGGAGTGATCCCAGCGACAGTGGACTCCTGATGTATTCACAGCAAGGGATCACAGCGCCTCTACAGGTCACAGTTCTTGTGTGCTTGTAACTGTTATAATGTTGGAATTGAGAAATGTACATAAATACTGCTCATCAAGAAAGTTTTTAGTGGGATTGAATAACAAACAGTATTAAAGAGTGTATAAGGAATGATATTTAGTGCTAGTATCTGCAGTGCTCGTATAATGATTTACGAAAAATCGCTTGACGAAGTTGGCGATCGTCAAAAACATATACGACTCCAAAATATGCTGCAAACGTTTTGCAAAACACCTAACGTAAAAGGCTCTAAGAAGACTCTAAATTTTATCTTAATAAGAGCGATCTCTTAAGGTAGCTGTTAAATCCGAGACGTCAAACTTAGCAGGTCCCAAATAGAACTTAATGGATTATCAATTTTGCGTTAGGGAACCTGAGTAGTTGGCGCAGTAGATAACGTTAGAATTATTCTCCTAACCTAGGTGAAAATTTCGCTAAAACACGTGCAATATTTAACTGTTCCAAAATTTACCTGCAGCACATTTTAACTCTTGTTTTTTCTCCATAATACATACGAAGATTCCAACTATTTCATTTTTCTTTAAATAAGGCAATTTTAAATTTTTTATCAGTTACATTTTATGCGAAGAAACAGACGATAGAAATATTTTCGTCAGCCTATAATAACTATAAAGTTTTATTGTATGGGGACGGCTATTTGTCAAGCTCTGTACAAAGGGCAGCACCGAGAGTGGAGATGTTGCTAGTACGCAGGAAAAGGCATTATCTACAGTTTCCTTAGTTCTTTGTTATTTGGAAAGCGATGCGCTCCTATCTTTTGACACCCAAATGCCACATACACACCGGCAATTTTAAAAATAGTGTTTTAGACTAACACCCTAACACTGCGTTATCAACGTCTTATATAATGTGAACAGCAAATAGCGACGTTGCCGCCATTGAAACTGCCGTCTTGTGTATCTCAACGCTCACTAGAGCGCTTGACGGCCGTAACTGTCAGTCGCCGTCCTCATATAAGGGTGCGCAGATTTAGCCTCCTCCCTTATAATCACTTATGGAACGCGACCAATCAATTAAAAATCATGAATTTAGAAGCCAATTTTCTACAAGTGGTAAAGGAAATATTTGAGATAATGAATGAAGTGCACAATTAAAATAAAATTCAATCTTTTATTAATTGACAAAGCGTTCATAATAAATACCGACGTATGTGTGTTCAAATGTATATGTGCATACGTACGTATGTATGTATGTACTCTTTAGTATGTGTATGTATGATAACAAATATTTACACAGGTAGATTTAACAAACTAGTGATACGGGATTTAAGAAGTCGAAGATACAAGTTTTTGAAATAAACTTCCGAGAAGGTCCGAACATGTCATAACGCTACGACTTTAGAAAATTCGGCTAAATTATCTTCTAAAGCAGACAGGGAAATAAAATTCTAGCAAAAATGTCTATGTACAATGAATTTTTACATTCCCATCCTTGCCTATACACTTACCACTTACTAGATGCAAAGCACATAAAAAAAATGAATTCTTATTAGAACAGAGTATTATCAATTACCACGTAAAATTTTTGCTTGTGAAGTAAATAAATTATCAAATCGTAAAATCACGTGCCAGTCTTATTAACAAACTAAAATTTCTTTTTAAAAAAAGAGTGCATATATAAATTACATCAGATGTAAAAATTGATTCAAATCAAAAGCATGACAATATTCCAAAACACTTTTGTCAGTTCATAGACTTAAAATGAATAATAGACATAAGAAAGTTTTCTAAATGCACGGAGAAACTTTTGCCTGTAAAATTTGGTCTTACATTATTTATTTTTACAAGAGTTTGATGGCAATCTGGGATATAGTCGAGAAAATAGTATTAATTGTCACAGCGACATAAAGAAATACTTTTTCTATTTTAATTGCAAATATACTTCAAACTTAATAATTGCCATTTATTCGCCATTTCGATAATAACATTAAGTTGGGAAAAAGTGATATTCACAAATTCAATAAAAAAAACGTAGTAGCAATAAATAGCAGCTTAAATAACATAAGTTGCAAAATAGGTTAGAAGAATTACCATTCTCAATGAAAAGGTGCAATGAGAGGAAATACACTTGATTGTAGTGCTTTGCGAAAATTCCAATTCAAAATAGCAAATTCAGTGCCGAATGACGTCCTATGCGCTTAGAATATAACATTAATATCTAATTGTATGTTCAATGTATATAATTTATAATTGGTGCAACTGTAATATATATATATATATATATATATATATATAATAAAATAGGTTAAACAACCACCGCAGGGTCCCACTAGGAGCAACTGC
>JAUELO010000128.1:2412471-2425472 GCA_032357855.1 Amphibolips quercusostensackenii
AAAGTTTCGTTCTTCTAAAATTGGTAAAGTTTTGACCTAACCTCAAAGTATCAAATGCTTTACCAATTTTAGCAAAAGCTGATGAAACTTTAATCCCGTCCGTATCTCATGAAACGTGCGGGGCCAGATACTAATGCGATCGGACCCACCGATCAGTTCCACTTTATATGTAATTAACGCATCACCTAAATTAAACCTCGTTCTAATTAATAAATAATTACATTTTTAATTGTGTTTGTGATAATTTATTTCGGACCCGTTACAAAACTATACAACCTTCAAAATTTATAAGTCTTGCTCGATCTTGCTCGTTTTTCAAGATTCCCGACTAAAATCACAAGACACGGGACAACTTCTCGACGTCGTTAGTCGGGAGGAATTCCCGAACTCGATGTTTTCTTGTCTCATCTTGCCCGAATGCATCTCTAGAAGTGGTAAAGATTCCTTTTAAAGTAATTCATTAAAGATATAAATCTGCTAATAAAATTGATGCAGTTGATGAAAAAAGGACACATACGATAATCTACCATTTTTAGATAATAGACTTTAGAATATCAATACTTTGTAATAGAGCTGAACTCAATTTTCTTTTCAGAACAGATGGACAACTTCAAAAAGTGATTTATGTAAATAAAATCTATAGTGCCCTAAATTGAATCTAGTGAAAATATTAGATTTAAAATAACATAAAGTTATGAAAATAAATAATAAAATTACCTTGTTTTTCATTTAAAGATCATGACCTAAAAATGATTAAATTGTCGTATTAAGGAGGGAGACTGGTAACTGAATTTCAAAAAATCTAATTTTTTTGCTTACATATTTCGAAAGTATAATATATTGAGTGTATATTGTAAAAATTATAGACTGAAAAATGAAACATTCACGAATCTACAGCACATAGTCGAGAGCGATTTGTAGTTGCGCGCTGTAAGCCGCACAACAGCTGCAAGCGGTCGGGCCCCTTTATTGTTTATACTGCCGTCCAAACTAAAAACATAGGTAAACGCCACTTTTTCCAAAAATGAGTTTTTTATATCAACGGAATCGTGAGAGCAAGCTGCGTCTGACTATCATAATCAAAATTATAATTTTTAATTATTTATAATGAAAAATGAATGTTTAAAATTCCGAATATTGAGCAAATTCACCTAATGCAATAGAAAAGTGTATGGAAAGTACTTTGTGGTGCCTGAAATTTGTAAGAGAAGTCGAATACGTCACGAAATACAAGGGAAGAATATACGCAAAGCACTTCACGAATCTTTTTTCTGGCAAAAGTCGTCGAGCACGCTTCTTGGTACCAAATTAAAACTTTTCATGTGCTGTACGTAAAGTCTGAAATTGTAAATGTGTCGAGTCGAGCAAAGATGTCCAAGCGGAGAAATCCGCAAGCGACATCGGTTAAATTCGGCTAGCAGCCGGTCGTTCGGAATAGTTCGGAAGCGCTGCACAAGTTCGTCTCCAGCTGACGAAATTGAAAAAACATCTTATTTATCGATTGGGGCCTCAGGTTTATCAATGAAATAGGTAAGTTATAATTATATGTGATAATTACGTGATTCTTTTAGTTGTATTAGCAGTTTTAATTGCATCGTAGATGTGGCAGATTGTTAAAGGATAGGATTTACTTTCGGTTTTGATGAACATAACCTCAAATTATGTGTCTATTTTTACAGTACTGCAATTTAATAGACACACGAATTTGTACCGCATTACATTGTATTCATATAATATTATAATAATTACGAATGAAGCATAATTGCATATTATCTTAATTGCAGAGAGAGAACCATAAGGAGTAAATAATCATGTGGGAGGAAAGCGATTGTAAGTAAAACAATATTTCTATGCGAAAGTCGAAGAAAAATATATGTTTATCCCATATTATTATTGAAGGAATAATCACAAAATAAGATCATATTTTATGCAAACATTTTGAAACATGAAAGTTATTTAATTGACAATTTTTTAATGAAACTTTTGTTATTGTCACCTTTTACCAATTGAACAAAACGAAAAGATTTTAAATTATGACAGCTAATTTTTCGGTAAAAAATATTTTCAAAACTTTACAAAATCATAAAAAAAGTTCTAGTTCCGGATTGTAGTATGATTTATTTAAGTTCAAGTTTTCATAGAATATATTATTCTATTATATTACTTCATAAATAAAATTTACCGTATTGATGTTTCAGAAATGCCAGTGTACTTAGACTTATCGTCAACAGTGGCTATTGGTAGGTCTATCATTGGGGACCGGTGCGGTACTGCGCCAATGGAAACAAGTAACCCTGATTCTGAAGATTATTTTATAGAAGAATTGGAAAAAATGAATCAAAAATCATCTTTTACTGAAGAACAACCTGCAACGCATTTTGTGAATCCGTTTACTTTTTGGAATCAAGTAGAACGACCACTTGAATCAATACCGCTTGATCTGTCTGTAGGGCATGAAGAAAAATTTTGTGACCAAAGCGACATTCTCAGTACTTCATTGAATGAATCTCTTCTAAATTTGTCAGGATTTAATGATGCGTCTTCGGAACCGATTTTGTCTGAGCGTGTCTTCAATGATTCTTCTTCACAATCTTATAAATATGCCAATAATAATAAAGTTTATGACGAGGAGTCGAAAGAAAACGTACCTCCAGCAGAAAATATAGAAAGAAAAGAGAACCATGTAAATCATCTTGAAACTGAAAAAGATTCAATGAAGAATGATAAATTAATAGAGGGAAAAGAAAGTCATCCGGTTCTTCCTCCTTGCAAGGATAGCTGTCGTTTTAATTGCAGAAAATACATATCTCCTGAAAATAGACAGAATCTAAACAAAGCATTCTGGAAATTAGGATGGACTGAGAAAAGATTCTTTATAGCCAGTCATGTGAAACGCGAACCTATCAAACGGCGAAGGGTAGACTCTACTGCAATACGCAACAGTAATTTTAGCTATCATATGTTAGATGATGATCAGCTTAATAAGAGGCAAGTATGTAAAGGGTTTTTTCTTGGATCCTTAGGTTTGAAGCCAAATAATGATCTAATAATTAGAAGCACTATGAATAATACCGATCCAGTTACTTTGAATGTGAATATAACAGACCGTCGAGGAAGAGCAGCGAATTCTAATAGTGTAATACGGCACGATAAAATTCGAAGGCATATTGAATCATATAAACCAAATGTCTCTCATTATCGTCGCGTTCATGCGCCTAATAGACGATATTTGTCAACTGAATTGACAATAACAGACATGTGCAAAGATTTTCTTGAAAAAAATCCCTCCGAGTCTTGCTCCTACGAACTTTATAGGTCAATTGTTCAGAAAATGAATATTTCTTTCACCAAGTTGGGTCACGAGGAATGCGAGCGTTGTGAGGCCTTCGAAGTGCATCATCCTAATCATGGAAAAGATAATTTAAATGCCGATTGTGATGACTGTCGGGAATGGTCACTTCATAAAAATAGAGCAAAGGCAGCTCGCGAAAAGTACACGCATGACGTCGAAAACTCCTGTAAGTCAACTGACATTGCGTATTATTCTGGCGATTTACAAAAAGTGATCATGCTCCCTAAAATGGACGAATTGAAAGTATCTGTTTTTCCTCGAAGAATAATAGCCTTCAATCAAAGTTTCGTGCCATTAGGATCTACTAAAGGAACACTTAATAAGCCTCTTGCAGTTATTTGGCATGAGTGTGTTGCCGGGCGTAGAAAGAAACAAATAGTAAGCGCTTTTCATTCTTTTTTTTTAGATAATCGTGATAAAGAAAGGATTGTTCTTTGGCTAGATAATTGCTCTGCGCAGAATAAAAACTGGTGTTTCTTCTCATTTCTTATCTACATCGTGAATTCAGACGAAGTAGAAACGAATTATATTGAAATTAACTATTTTGAGAGTGGTCATACTTTTATGTCCGCATACTCATTTCATCATCAAGTAGAAGCCTCAATGACCAAAATGAAAAAAATTTACGATATCGCAGATTTCAAAACTGAAGTGGGAAAGGCTAACTCTGAGAGAGTTAAAATTAAATCCCTCACTCCCTCTGATTTTCGAAAATGGAGTGATCATTCGTCTGCTCAAAAGTTAAAAATGTTGAGCGATCGCCCTTATTTGCAGGACATGAAGCAAGTCAGAGTGACTCGAGGATGTCAGACTTTAGAATATAATTTAACTTACGAAGAAAAAGAAACTTTACCGAAATTAGACTTTTTAAAAGTTAAATTTAAGAAAAGCGAAATTCCTCTCCCTGAGGCTTCAAAGGATTACCGTGCTATTCCACTTAAGAAAAAACAAGACATCATCGATAAACTGCTCCCTATGATGCCAAATAGTAGACGCCAAGTTTGGCTAAATTTGAAGGAGTCAGATGTTGCTGATTTAACCAATGATTACGACAATGACGAATAGCCGCTTTTTCCTGAGTAAAAAGTTTGATCTTGTTTTAGGAATTATCCTCGTCTATGCACTGCTATGTTCTTTGTTTCTAAACTCTTAAATAATTCAAAAGCTTATATATGTTTATTTTATGTCTAAGATAAAATTTCCACATAGTAAATTATTACTGTACCTGAACTGCGTTTAAGATTATTAGGAGGTTTATTTCCACGCTAAAGTGCGATTTGTATCTAATTTAAAATTTAGTCAAGTTTCTGTTTGTTTATTTAGTTTTTAAGAAAAAAGTTCCTCAGCGAAAAGAAAAGAAAAGCGAAATTCCTCTCCCTGAGGCTTCAAAGGATTACCGTGGTATTCCACTTAAGAAAAAACAAGACATCGATAAACTGATCTCTATGATGTCAAAGAATAGACGCCAATTTTGGCTACATTTGAAGGTGTCAGATGTTGCTGAATTAATCGATGATCACGGCAATTGCGAATAGCCGCTTTTTCCTGAGTAAAAAGTTTGATCTTGTTTTAGGAATTATCCTCGTCTATGCACTGCTATGTTGTTTGTTTCTAAACTCTAAAATAATTCAAAAGCTTATATATGTTTATTTTATGTTTAAGATAAAATTTCCACATAGTAAATTATTACTGTACCTGAACTGCGTTTAAGATTATTAGAAGGTTTATTTCCAAGTTAAAGTGCGATTTGTATCTGATTTAGAATTAAGTCAAGTTTATGTTTGTTTATTTACTTTTTAAGAAAAAAGTTCCTCAGCTCAAAATAAAAAAGAGATATTACGATAAAACACCTTGTTACTTAATCCTTTCGTCTTCTTCTGCGTTTATTTCAAGGATTTTATAATTTCAGATTTTAGAAAATTTTAGGTGTCATAGAATTTTACGGAATTTTATAATATTTTAATGCTTATGAGGGAGTTTGTTCACAAGATTTATGGAATTTCACAGTATTTCGAAGATTTTCAAATATACATATAAAGGTATTTCCAAAATCCAAAAAAATGTTCAAGATTTTGAGGTGTTTATTTTGGGTTTTAATTTATTTTCTCACAGATATCTCATTACTAGTAAGTGTTGTTTAATTAATAGTAAAATAATATTATCATTATTATTGTGTTCAAAGATTTTCATTTTTACTGTCTTTGAATACAAAATCGTACAAGTCTTTGAAAAAATCCACGTCTTTGACCATATTATAATATTTATTTAGTACTTAACTATAATATTTTATTTTCGTTTTAACAGCGAGTATTGAGCTTGCTTTCAATTAACAGCAAAATATTTTTCACAACATGAAATGCGTATAAGCAGTCAATTTATTTATGCTGAAAATTAGTTATAAAATTAAGTGCAGCTCTGCAGAAGTTCTAGCCCCACCATGCCTCGCATGGCGTTTGTGGTTTTCTCTTGTTGTATCGAGGGCCGACGCTCGATAACTTTACAGCGAAACAACTCGCAAGCGACTTCGCGTGTTTCTTAGCTTGAATTTGATTCCAAAAAAAACCGCAAACGCCTTTTTTAATAGAAATTGTTTAAATAATCAATTTTTTCTTACAAAATCAGAAAGAGCACATGCGTTTTACGAAAAAGGGGTGCTTGCATTAATGAAAATGTGTTCCTATACTAAAGTTCTTAGCGCAAATGGTTTTTCTTGAATATCTCCGTTCGACTCAGAGTGCACTTACCTAACTTTTTAGTTTGGACGGCAGTATAACTATATAACAGTACTTTCTTATACCTTTGTATTTACTAACATTTATACCTGTGTATCAGTACAGATTCATTTTGGAGCATAGCAAAATCAAATTTTAGAGCAAACCGTCATTATAGGGTTACCAGATGCACTGAAAGAAATTTTGTACAGCTGCTTTCCATAGTACTAGAACGTAGCGCCACTGACACTTTGGTGTAACGCGCAATCAGAGGTTTAGGCGCGAAACAATCAAGAGTTTAAAAATTTACTACTGCAAAGTAGATTCTGGGATCGTTCCACAATTAAGGATTTGGAAGTCCAACTCGCGCGACTAAAGTTTAAGACGAAAGTGGTAATTGAAATAAAATTAATGTGGTTAGAGTAAAACAACAATAATTATCAATTTATTGATTATGAAATTAAAGGTAAACTATACACTGTGTCCCTAGATTCGGAGATGTTCGTATAATTGATTTTTGCTCGAACGATAATGAAGAATGTGACGCTGCTTTTTTAATTTAATATAAATTAAAGGTCTCTGCAAAGAGCGCACAAAGGACCCAACAAAAATAATTTGAATTGGAAGAGATAGGTAATTTTGAAATAAATTAGAGATAATTCAGAACAATAATTTTAAACGATAAGTTTTGAGATATTTTAATTATTTGGACGCCAGTCCTTTCTTGGGACAAAGATAAATTGAATCGACCAAAATATGCGAAAAGAGATAAAGATATGGGAATCCAAATAGGGTTGTTTCCAAAGTCAGGTATAAGTTTTCCAATGAATGAATCTTATAGTTTATAAAATTCTAATTTTAAAAACGTCCATAAAATATTTTTTGCATATTGTTTACTATTATTAATTTAATGTTGAAATATGAATTTTCTATCACGATTTTGATTGGAGGGCCACTCTGACGTCAAAGTGGTCGGATTTTCCACCAATCACAGCTTATGTATCAGTGATGCTCAAATCAGTGCTCTCAAAGTTGGCTGCCTGCGCACGCAGCACCGAAGAAATGCTGCCATTGGTCAAAATTTGGCGCGCGATTTAAAATCGAATTAATTTAATTCGATTTTGAATTGCGCGCCAGATTACAGCCAATGGCAGAATTTCTCCAGCACTGGTTTCCATCAAGGCCACATCGTCATATTGATAATTATGTGAACCTCTGAGTCACGTGACATCCACGTGACCCCAATTTGAATAAGTGTTTTCCCGCTCTCAATTTTTAATAATTTTTTTCTGTTGAACGAGTCAACAGAAAAAAAATTTTAAATGCACCTTGAGTTTAGATTAAAATTATGTATTAAAAAATGATTTTATCTAAAATTGTGAAACAACCCTATTCCTAAAAGGTAAATGATAATGAGATAAAAGGTAACGAGATAGACGATAACGATAGTTTCGCAAATTTCAGCCAAATTAACAATTTAAAAAGATACAACCAAAAGGGTTAACATATTTCCTGATAAAATAATGCGATTCAACATTTTATGAGAAAGAGCCAAAGGTAACAAACAATGAGTCAAAATAACAAGCCATTGAATAACAAATAACGAGCGATAAAATAGTAAATAGCGAGCCAACAAAATAATAAATAACAAGTCAAAAATAACAGATAACAGACTATAATATAATAAATAACAAGATTTCAAACTAATAAAACAAGATAGGGGAATAATTATAAAATTAACAAACAAAGGGGGTAGAAAATCATGCAAAAGGGGGTTACATATCCATTCATAAACAGGGGGAAGGTCTCAAACTTTAAATATAATGAATAAAATAGGGGAGGGTCTCAAATTATAATTCCTGAGTTTTATAAAAATATTTAATCTGTCATATATATTTAAAATAAAATATCTCAGAGAGATCACAAACTGAAATTTAAACACATTCAAGGCTATCGATTCGAAATTAAAATAATCAACAAAAGAGAATAATTGGAAAGCTCTAGACACTCGATGGGAAAACAAGAATTGAAAATCTAACAGTCAGATCTTAGGCAATCGGCACTCCGGTGTGACGTGGCCTTTTTTAGCTGGTAAAATTAGGTCTCTTTAGGCCACGCACAAAGCAAATGGTACCAATAAAATAACAGAACTTTACTCAAAACGCTAAAATATTGTGCGCCAGTCTTTTCTTGAGACAACTACAAAAACATGTTAAATATGATCAGAATAATAAAAATTCGACAGAAAACCAAAATTAAATATGATTGCTTAGAGTACTAAAATTTCAACGAAAAAAACCAAATGACGGAAAATAAACCCAATCAAGACGTGGATTCATATTTTCCCTAACCAAATAACCAAAATCAACTAAAATAAGCCTCACTGACTATTGGTCCTTCCTCGGGACAGATGTTGACAATAGTTCAGGGTTCTCCAATCATATCTATTCAACACATAACTCAACAAAATAAACCTCATAAGCCGCACTGACTATTGGTCCTTCCTCGGGACAGATGTTAACAATAGATCAGGATTTTCCGATCATATTTAACATATAACTCAACAAAATAACTCAAAACTAAGGCTAGTTAACGGTAGAGAGGGATGGAACGTTAATTAACAAAGCTCATCTTTACTAAAACATTAAAATCATAATTTATTCAAAATTTATGTAAAATAACACCAAAAAACTAGTAAAAAGGTAAAATCCAACAAGGCACCAAAATAAAAGATAACAAAAAGGGTTTAACAAAATAGTAACCAAAAAGAGATAAATAACAATCAAAGTTTAACAAAATTAACGAATTAAATAACAGAAATTAATAACTCAGTAAATAATAAGCGCTATAAATCGGGGAGGATCTTTAAAATATAACGAGGGAAATTAAAATTCAGCTTAAAATAGTTTTTTAAAAGCTAGGAATCCTTAAAATGTGGGAATTTACATTATTGGGGTTTTTATAAGATAAATATGATTTTTGGGAAAAATACATAATCTTGGGGAAATCTAGAACCATTAGTTGAGGATCTTTAACTTAAAAACACTAAAAGGGAGACAAGTGTGGAATCTTTAGAGGCAGTTTATGGTTCGGCACTCCGGAATATTACGAGAAAATTATAGATAAAACATATTCATAATAATAGGGCACAATAAATCAATAAAATCAAAATAAGAAAGCGATTCAGCCAAGGAGTGTTAAACAAACAAGTTAATAGTGATGAAAACTTGGCTGAATCGTGAAAGACAAAAACTCTCACTCTGATTTTGTGATGTATAGAAAATCTACCACATCACACCGGATTATAATATAATTTACAGGCACACATTAAATAAATCAATAACAGTTCGAGATAAAAATATAACAACTATAACAAGGTCAAAAATATAAATGGTAAAAATTCAATAGAGATTCAGCAATTAATGTTATGATTTAGCCAAGGAGTTCACAAAAGATAAGATTGTACAAAACGATAAAATTATGCAGAATCAGAGATAAATCAAACAAATTCTTGGCTAAATCATTTATAAAATTGAGTCCTACCTCAAGAAATTCTCGAAGAATTCGAAGATCTTCAAGATATGCTGGACACAGAATTTAAGACTTTAAGAGAAAACTAGACTCGTGTTGTCACATCGACGTACAAATTTTAAGAGAGCTTGGGGAATTACAAAATTAAGGGGAAGGGCTGATGCGCGTAAACCTAATTTCCATAACTTTTCACGGTCAGAACAGAGATAGCCTATGAGATTTACTTCCTGATTGGCTCGTCCTGTCGTCCTTCTTCTTTTCGTTGGTTCCTACTAGCCGCCGTTGAGAGATAAGGAAACTCCAAACTCCTTCATACGAGAGGGAACGAGACACAAAAACCATTGATGATTTTCAGGGCCGGCTGTACTTCGAGGAACCCTTGCTCCTTCGATACTCCAGATAAGGATAAAACAGAGAAAAGGCATAAAAAGTCAAGGTGTCTGTTCACAGACAGATAAATATATAAAACGAAGATAAATTTGCAGGCAATTATCTATTCATAAGCATAGAAACTTTGGTAATCGCTACGGTCAATCGTTGCCAGGGATGCGCCTAGGACCTCGGAAGACCAAAACCAATCCATCTATCCATTATTGGCAGGGATCTGCCTTGGATGTTAAGAGGGATGGTCGAGAGATAAGATAAACTTCATACAGGAACCATAATTGCGATGACTTGAAGATGTAGGTGGTGGTGGACTTAATGAGCAGCGTAGGTGGTAGGAATCTTCTTGGCTTCTGCTCGAGACTGCGAAGCTCGGAAATTGTACAACCAAACAAAAAATATAAAAATAAAAATAGCTCTAAATTTTCAAAATTAACAAACAAAATTCTTCTGAGGTAAGAAAAATAAACAAAAATAGAGAACATAAAATAAAATAATAAATAGAGAAAACAAAATGTAAATGAACAATTAGGAGTGCCGAATTTATGCTTTCCGTGAGAACGCGAGGTTTTTATTTTTAAACTGAATTTAATCTTCCTTTAAAATCAATAAAATTGACATTTTTGTGACGTGTCAAAATCTATAACGTCACAAGAAGTGCGACGCGACCTTCTCATTCCGAGTCAATATCAGATCTGTCACTTTGAAAAATGCGCTCCTTCAACGATGATCAAAACGGCGCGCGCAAGCTCTAAGGCCCATTGCCCTTTCCGCTGCATCCATCCATACACCCGAGTACAGTGCCCTGCATAAATGCCTTCCCTCTAGTTACTTTTTATTTTTCGAAAGTCGCTTTCACTCTATATATTACTTGAACCTTGCCCCAATCAGCTTACGAAGTGAAGTACGTCACATATTTCACTTCGTGAACTGATTGGTGCACGATTCAACTAATATATAGAGTGAAACCGACTTTGAAAAAATGAAAATTAATTAGTGGGAAGGCATTTATGCAGGGCACTGTACAAGATCTGTGACGTCACGTTCATTCGCACCGTTCGAAACTCTATGAGCATGGAAATCGTGGGAAATCCCCAAGGGTCTTCGCGGGCGAGCCTTGGAGTCGGTCGAGTTAAGCCAAAACACATGGCTGGTTTTACAAGCACAAAAAATGTGCTTCCTTGAAAAGTGCAAAAAGAGAGAGAGAGTTCTTCTCTAATTTTATGAGACTTCTGGACTGCAGATGGCTTGTCTCAGGAAATGGACAAATTCCTACGTGCCTTTTTCGTGGGACAGAGTTTTGAACTGAAATTTGATTAGAACATAGAATAAAATCTCACACATAAAAAATTATATGAGTTTACTTAGCCTTATGCCTGGAAATAATCGTAAATTTATATTTTATTATTTAAAACATCCATTCATTCCTTAAATATAACTCTCGATTTACCAATATCGCTTGCCAATTCTCTTACTTATAACATTAAATTACAAATCGAATTCAAAATAATACCGCGAAATTCTTGAGGCGATGATACGAACTCTAGCGTGAAAAGCGAGTAGATGGATTAATTAAGCGCTCGTTACATTAGTGCGACCACAACGCCAATTTCGGGTAAGCTGTTATACTTTTTTGGAGGAGATGCTCTCCCACAAATGGAAAGAGCGCTGTGTTACCTACACGTGGCAACACTATTGCACCAAACTGGGGCTACAGCGTTCGCTAATTTAGGAGAACAGTCATCATAACAGAGGGCGCATTACAGTCCTACAGTTTGGCGCATAAAAGGTATCTATGAGAAAATATATTGAAAAAAATGAAAACAATCGCCATTTCGGTTAAAAATCAGTACAGGTGCTGATTTTTTACCGAAATGGCGTTAAAAGTTAAACATTTTTTTAGAATAACTGTAACTTTTTCCAAAAAAATTTAAATATATTTCTGTTTTTATTCTTCACAACTATTTTACTGACACCATATTCTTTTGCTTCATTTAAATAATAATTTGAATACAAATTATTACTTCTTAGTATTATACTAGGCAAATTTCATTTACGTAAATATCGAT
Organism: Amphibolips quercusostensackenii; assembly: GCA_032357855.1. Classification (NCBI taxonomy): domain Eukaryota; kingdom Metazoa; phylum Arthropoda; class Insecta; order Hymenoptera; family Cynipidae; genus Amphibolips; species Amphibolips quercusostensackenii. The sequence continues at coordinate 2,424,519 of JAUELO010000128.1, forward strand.
AACTTTACAATAAAAATCAGTATAGGTACCTTATATTTAACTAAGAAAAACTTTCATAATTGGATACAGTTATAAGTAAAAAGTCAATATTTTTTTTGTATTAATTTTATTTTTAAACAAAATTGTGCGAAAATTCAAACAAGGGCTAAGGAACAATTATTCTAACCTAATATTAGTAAAATGATTAGATTTTGCAATTGTACTTTATTTATTTAATTTATTTAGTATAAAGTTAGTACTTCAATAAGCTGGGCTCTTCCGATGATCGTTTTCGAGTTTCTTTATTTTGACCTGATACTAGCACTTCCATTTCAAAATTTTCCTCCGTGTTTTCTGACATCATTTAAACGAATTATCAAACAAGATTGTTTTTTACGTAAACGTCAAGAATCAAGAATCTTGCTCGATCTTGCTTGCATATTCAAGTCGGGACGGGACGAGATTAAACAGTTGAAAACCTAAAGCCCTCGGGAATAAAATTATATCTAACACGGGCAATATCAAAGCGGGATACAAGAAATTCTCGTCTCGGCGTGCATCTCTAACCACTTCACAATTTCAATTTGATATTTTCTTCGGATGATTGCTTCATTCTTCAATAAAAAAAAGCCATTAAAGTTTTCATTAAGATATTAAAATGCAATAATAAAGAACAGGTTCCTGAAGAAATAATTTCTTAAGGGCATGTGGTACTTACCATATGAGCAAATTTTGATGTGCATACATAGAAAAATTTTCGATTTTGTTGATCTTCAAATAAACCAACTTTACGACTACAAAAATAAATATTTTGCCCTGAAACTTTGGGAAACGATAGAGAACATTAAAACGGACCATTATTGACTCCTTGTAGTTTACATAATGAAAAAAAGTTGCGTTTTGCTAAAATTGGTAAAGCATTTGATACTTTGAGGTTAGGTCAAAACTTTACCAATTTTAGAAGAACGAAACTTT
>JAUELO010000128.1:2771473-2782334 GCA_032357855.1 Amphibolips quercusostensackenii
CAAGTCATGCGCCTCTTTGATTTATTTCCTGACTCGAAGTAGTGAGTAGTACGCCCCATCTTACTCTGCCGTTAATCTTCATCCGCCTTGTTTGTAACCCATCTGGCTTGTGAGGCCGACTGCGCCCGATTGCTTCGTAACTTTGGAAGTGATTTTTTCCGTTAATGAAACTTGTTCTTCTTATTCAATTTTGTATATTTGCTTTCCTTATATCCTAGCGAAGGCTATCCTGCCGGTTTAAAAAGAATTAAACTTAAATAGGAGGAGGAGGGGGCTTAATTATGTGAGTAACCCCTCAGGCCAGCTGCGCCTGATCTCGTTACGTTCAGAGGTGCGCCAGACGGAAGGTTAAAGGTCTTAATAAGTCTCCTCATTTCCATTTTTCTTTGTAGTCGGCCAGAGCCGAGAATCTAATCACGGATATAGTTCGTTTCTAGAAGTCTCGGAGAACAATATCAAGCCTCGAGTGTGCAATGGGGATTGCTACGTAAAAATCGCAGTTTCAAAAAATCTGGCACTTCTTGTTTCAGACCGCATTATGACTGAAGAGATAAGTCGTTTCTGCATGAGTGGAGGAAGAGTTGGGTGGTATATGTTCTAGGTACTCAGCGTGCGTAGGACACGCACTGCACCTATCGCTGAAAACTTCTTGACGTGAAATGCAGCTACAGCATACTAAGGTGCAAATGGCATCGTTTTAGCATGCAAAAATAAAACCCTTTGTACCTAATTAAGTCTTAATGATTTGGGAAAAAATGTTTGCTCCCTTGACAGGAACTGCTCGTCTACATTTCTGTGAAATTTTCTGTACAGTGTCTTGTCAAGTAACTGTTGGGAAAAGTCTTAAGCCTTAGAACAATTTATTGAGAAAAAATTTAAGATTCAGTAGTCTACGTCCGCCTTAAAGCAAATGATATTTGTATTTTTTTTAATTGTAGTGTTTTAAGGATCTTGTGTAACTCTCTTATAAAAAAAGGAACTATACATCACTAAAAATGGCCTACATAACGGACAACAAGTTATAAGACAAATAAAGACTTTAACTAAAATTCGAGAAAGGTTGGAAAAGAATACGAATAAGCTTAGATTTTTACTTTGATGTAAAAATGAAGGTTATTTTTCTTCATTCATTTTAAATCTATTATAGGAAAGTAGAATTTAACAACATACATAGTAAGGAACTTAATAAAGTCATTTTTAATTCTCATATTGAAATTTTTAATCTTTGTGTAACTGACACAGTAAAAAACATCGCATATACCAGAAATGAATTCTATGGACCTCAAAATTTAATTTATAGAGATATAGAAGCAAATTTATCTAAATAATTTAAAATTTGTTTCAAATCACAATTAAACGCACTCTTGAAATTAGGCAAAATACTTAATAGTAATCTAGTTAAAAATTTGATTGGCATAGAACTAGATACTACAGACTAATAAATCTACACACGAATACATATTGGAATTTAAATAAAAATAAAATTAACATACCCAATAATGTTAAATATTTTTTCAATTTAGGCAGAAATTTTCGTATATCATTTGGCAATAAAAACTCATTCGTTAAAGAAACATTAAGTAATACTAAATGAAAAATACACCTATTAGATTAAAATAAAAAAGATGAATTCAGATCCGAACTAGCTTTTAACTGACAACGTTTCCTTACCAAAAATAATGAACATAATACTTGCAGGTCTCGATTTACTAAACTTGTCATCGAAACAAAAAAGTTTCTGTACAAACATAAAAACATAATTGTCACCAATGCTGATAAAGGCAATGTGACAGTTCTCATTGATCAGCTGGAGTACACAGAAAAATCTTTTATTCTTCTTATCAATCAAACTACTTACAAACTAATTAATAAAGATGCCACCTTCAACATACAAATTAAGTTCAATACAATCATAGATAAAACCTGTCTTGTTAAATTTAATAATTCAGACACATGTAAAATTCTAAAAAGTACAAATGGGCGTTCTAAATTTATCGCACAACCAATAAATCTAACTTTAGGAAACACAACCCACCACATTAGAGACAGCTGAACATTAGTAGAGCAACTGACTAAATTTACAGTCTAAGATGGATAGGAATTTTTTAGCCTGGATATTATATCTGTATTTACTAATATCCTACATAAACTTATAATAGTTGCAAAAAAAAAGATGAAATCGAAAAAAATACATATTAAACTACCATTAGAATTCCACATTAAAATTTTTTAGTTCTGTTTGAAAAATGCATATTGCACTTTTCAAAACTAAATACCACAAGCAGGTTTATGAACTTCTAATTGGATCACCTATTTCAGGCGCTGTGTCTGATCTCGGTACTAATGTTGTCATATTTTTTATTATCTGAAGAGGATCATCGACGCATAATAAAAAGGTCGTCTTGTATTTATACCATAGAAACTCATGAATGATTTTTATATGAAATATCCAGACCAGTGATTAAATCTTTAAATTTTCTACATCATAAAATTCTAATAACTTCATTAAGCTCAGGTGGATTTTTGACAGATACAAGGAGATCGCTGGAATGGCGCGATTGGTCAGCGAGAAACTGTTCATTCTTCCTGACCTTTCACTTCCTCTTCTGTATGATTGTCCTTGCTTTAGATAACACCTGTATTTTCTTAACAATTTGATGCTTAATTGTCAGCAGCTTTTATTTGTTTAGATTGTGATTGTAGATCCTTAGTTTTAGAGCGAGCTTGCAAGCCCTTTCCATAAACCTCAGTTGATGCTAGCGTCTTTTGGTCATTTGATCTATTGTTGGTTCACCAATGAATCTGAATTAGCCAAAGCTTTTGCAGCACTATAACCACAAAAATTATGGTCCAGAGGCTGGAAACTTCTGAGATATCCTCACGAAGGGAGGTATCGATTTCAGCAAGGTCTTGGGCTTAGGAGAAATTTAGATATTGATGTTTTTTCGTGTCATGAAATCGCGATCATTTCTAAGCAGGTGCCTGCTTGCTGCGGTTAGCCTCAATGTTGCTTTCTTTTCTTTCTCAGCAGCTTGTTTGTAGAGTGGTGCTAAAGCTCTGAATGTTTCAGGTGACACAGTAAGTGCATACGCGCCATTAAGCCTCCGCGAACAGGAATGATGCTTGCAGCGTAGCAGTCTAGCAAGTCAACCTTCAGTTAATACATCAACTTAATCTAGGCGCTTGGCTAGTTTTTCGTCGTGTTTATATCTAAGTTGCTTGTAGCACACCAGACTCAGGTGATCGGCACTATTTGTTAAACAATTGTCCGGTGCTCCGCGCACTCGACCGTTTTGAACCGCATCTACAAATTTTGTGTGGTTTCGTGGTGTCATTGTTGTTTCCACATGCAGCTAGAGAAATAATCCGTCTATTTTTGTAAAGCCCTGTAAGTAAGTATAAGGCTGCATAGTCTGAGAGGTAGCACAGTATTCCACAGTTACCGTTTGAGACACCTCGCGCAGGTGCTATTCATTTTTTGGCACGGTTGTTACGCTTTCGCTTAAAGTTATTTCTTCAGGACCATCCCAGAACAATTGTCCGCGACTGCTCATTAATTATTATTATCATATTAAGTAGAAACCCTTGGTACAGGGACTTGCTATCCGCAACCCGAGGACGCGTTTGGTGTCTTTGACATAGGCCCTTCAGTTGCAAACAGAAAAAAAATCCATGACGATTTAACATAAGCTCATTTTGAGCATTTGATAAAAAAAATACTAATAGAATTTTCAAAATGAAATTTACATTAAAAAACTCTGTTTGTTAATCATAAATTGTTATCTGGTTTTTTAAATGAAAATAATACTGAATAAAATAGGAATTACAAGAGTGCAGTCAATCGCAGACATAATATTTCTGTAAAGCATAGTTGTTAACAGGCATGGCGAAAAGCGATGCTCACGAACTTTTTTGGTTTGGTTTATTATCACTTAAACGATACAAGGTTACCATCCGCGCATACCAAAACATTTATTTATAAGTAGAGGCTAAAAAAAATCTAATAGACGGTAGTTTAAATATGTGCCTTCCAAAAAAAAACACACGCGTACGGACTTTGTAAATAAGTGAGGATATGTTCCCTTTTAATTGAGACATGAATAAGGCGTTATAGGAAAGTGGATATGATACCTTTTGACCGAAACACTAAACTATAGGCTCTGAATATACAGGAATTGGCTCATTTTTGATCAGCAAAAGATCTTGATACATCAATATAAGCTTACTTCCAAGTATATTTACTGAAGCAAATAACTTTTTTCTGTGGAAAACCGTTTGATTGGGATATTTATTTGATATTCTTTCTATATCAAAATTAAATTTATAAGCTTTTAACAGTATTTCGGAGGTATTATTTATTTCTGAAACAGGCGAAATTTATTTAAATGGAAAGGAGAAGTGTGGCCTAGAGATAAATATTAAAATTGAATATATCTGGACAAAATTGCTTCTAACTATAACAGTTGTTAGATTTAGGCACTTTAAGTGAAGATGGAATAATACTAATCAATACAGAGTTTGTTTCAACATTTTTTATGATCAAAAATCAATCATACGTACGAAGCACAAGGTACGTGATAAGAATGTGTTCCATAAAGCCGAAGTAGCCTTAACAAAAAAGAATTCACAATCAGCAAGTTACATTCGTCGATGCTATGACTTTTGGTATTACAAATTCTGTACACAAATGCGTCAGAAGTACAAGAAAGATCCTTCTTTTTTATGTAAGATTATAAGGTGTTTCAAGGACTGCAAAGTGTATTAAAGAATTAAAATTTTTTGCGGATTTTAACAATATTTTGATTAAAACGAATTTTAGGAATTTAAACGGATTAAAAAAAAATATAAAGGTGTTTCAGTGATTGTATGAAGTTTTAAAGAATATTAAGAGATTTCAGAAAAATTCCAAAGTATACCAAAACACGGATTCCAGGTGGATTTTGTATGGTTTTGAATGCTTCTTTGACATTTTAATATTTCTCTAAATTTCTATCAGTTATTATTTTTCACTTATTTTAATCTGTGACTTAATGCTAGCTATGAATAAGTTATTCTTCACTGACAAATTATTTGAAATTACTGATAGATCAGTAATAATAACTGGTCAATTGCTATAATTCAGTCACTGATCCAAATTAGTAAAAATTTTAACAGATTCAGATAAACAGAACAGGATTTTCGAATATTATAATTAAAGATTTCTTGGCTTTTGAAAGATTTCAAAGAATTTATAAAAATGTTATTAAGATTCTGATGATTTTAAAGAACTTCACAAATTTTTACAGTTTTTAAAGGGTTCCAAGAGATTATAAAAGATTTAAAAAAGAATCACTGGATTTGAAAGGATTTTAAAGAACTTTGTGTGATACCGTAGTATTTTCACGAATTTAACGGATTTTAACAGATACGAAAGGGATTCAAGGATTATAAGGGTTTTCTGGATTCCTTATACCAAAAATTTTGTCAAAGTTACACAATTTAAAATTGCGTTCTATATATTAGTAAAAAAGGTTTATATTTAATCAAAAGTAGTTTTCAAGCAATTTGTTTAAATTTTGAGTATATAAGGAACTGAAAATTGAAAATAAATAGATTCTGAAATAAAGTAACAAATTATTTTAAAAATCTTAAAAACACAAAAATTGACACATCTTTGGATTTAAAACTTTTGCTAATCGAAGGTCACAATGATATAATATTCTTTTAAGTACAGGCGAACCTGGATTACTCTCCCCTTGCTTACCACCCTCCGGGAATCGACGCCTTGCCGCGATCTAGTGTGAGAGGAGCGACGAGGCAGGAAGAAAAGGTCGCCAGCTCTCAGTTAAGCATGAAAAAACAGGAGCGTAGCAATAAAGCGCTGTACCTTAACGACCAAGCTGGTGAAATGCGTCATCACTTTTGCACGCAGTTCCTTCTCAAGCGGGAAGGACACACACGTTTGGATCACGAATAAGTACAATAGCGAGCTCGCGTCGACCAGCAGTGAGGCTCCGAAGACAACTAAAGCCGATCGAATTATTTCGTGCATGCAGTGATGCTAACAGACCGCGAATTTTTTAACTGCGCATGTAACAAAATACGCAGGTCTATTAGAATTAAATAAATAGTATCTATAGTGATTCACGTAAATATTTTAAAAGTTATTCACTGTCACAAAATTAATGAAATTTAATATGAAAAATACCTTGCTTTTTTTAATTATTGATTATTAATGCAATTTTGCAAGAGCATATTTTATAATTCTAAATAGACCTGCGCTGTTCGGCATATGTGCAGTTAAAAGAGCCGCTGTCTGTTGGCATCACTGGAAAGTGTCTAGTACCTCTTTAACCTTGACAACAGCACCACCGAACAAGCAAACCTACTTGTATCTCGAAGTTATTGCTGTTTTGGAGCAATTTTAATAAAAAATAACAGTAAATAACAATTAACTGTAATCACAAATGTTATACTTCTGTTTTAAATTAATTATTTACTATCAGATTTTCTGTTGATATTTAGTTCAAATTTAAATTTCTTGTGAATAGTTTCAAATTGGCAGCGCTATCGTAGCCAACTGCAGCGTTTTGTAATCTCAAACAGTCAAGTGCTGGAAAGTGTTCTGACAGGTGTTTTGTCTAAAAATAGTAACGTGCTTTTAGATACTGCGGTCTTTGAATGGTTTAAGCAAGTGAGCGACAGAGGTAATTCAGTATCCGGACAGGTTATTCAAGAGAAAGCTCTCATATTAAACAAGATGCTAAACGGTCCGGAAACGTTTTAAGTACGTTAGCAGAAAAAACATTTATATTTACTTGTAACATCAAATTTACTTTTTTATTCTTATTATATATTAAGTTAACCCTCGTTTTAGTATTAAAAAAAATAAGTTGAAAATATTTATCACTTTGCAGAAAATTACACCAGAAATTTTTCGTCATACGCCCCCAACAGTTTACATTTCTGAGGACCTTTTTAGTTGCTCTTGTCAGTCCCAGAATCTGACTGAAATCCAGGTTCGACTGTTATTAATTTGCGTTGTATTTCTACTTCTCTTTTTTATATGATTGCTCCTTAGGATTATATCTTTAGCAAAAAATTTTATCACTAGATTAAAAATTCAACAATTTTGTTTAAAGGTCAACCTGTTTCGTTGAAAATTCTTACAAAATTTATCAAAACACTTCCTTGGTTGAAAATCCAACTATTATGTTGAGTCTTTATTTAAAATTGTCATTTTAAGGTTCTGCTGGATTAGGACTTAGGTCAACAAATTGCCGGTTTGGTACTTTTACCAACTAAGCTATGGAAGGGAACAAGATTCGTCTTTTCTTTCTCAGCCTATTTCAACTAAACGGCGACGCCATCACAAGTCTTGTAAGAATTTATATTTCTAATATTATTAAAAAATAAAATTCTCATGTCATGCTTTTTTTTTGTTTTTAGCCTTGAAAAAAATTATTTCAAAACTAAGACTAATTATTTTGGTCTTACATTAGTAGAACAAAAACCGCCATTCATCAGTAAAGGTATACGATATCTGTACAATTTGACCTCCCCCCCCCTTAAGGTTTCATCTCATTTTCACGTTTTGAAACACTTTAAAACCGAAAATTACTTTTTCACAAATATGTCTATCTGTCTGTATGCATGTATGAATGTATGTATGTATTTCTGTCTGTCTGTTTGTCTTTAAGCACGAATTTTTCTAAGAAATAATATATAAGATGAGCCTGTGGTACACTCTTTGAGGGTCAGAAACTAAACTCTGATTTCGTTAGTCAGCCATTTTAAATAAAAATTCAAAAGGATAGAGCATTAAAAAAATTTTTTAGACAATTTTTTTCTAAAAATTGAATTTCTGTGTACGGCACAAAAAAGATTAATGACTTTGTTATTATTATTCCTGGACGAAACAAGTTGTTTCTGTTTTTATCGTAAAAAAATTGAAAATTAAAAACTAAATTTTTTTAAAAAACGACACAAGCTACAAAAAAAATTAATTGACAAAAAATGTGCACCCAGAAAAGATCTAAAAATTTTTTACTAATCACTTTTTGATAGGATGCATAGTTTTTATTCTATTCGTAAAAAAGAGCATTTAATTTTTTTTTGAATGCGGCAAAGCGCTACAAGGTAGAACAAAATGCACAGACAAAAGTTGTGCATCCAAAAAAGATAAAAAAAATTTTTATTAATTATTTTTGTAGTGAGCTGAGTATTTTTTGTGTCAATTGTGAAACATTACATTAAAAATAGAGAAAGTAATATTTCGAAAAAACAGCATTAGGTGCAATAAAGTGTTGATTAACAAAATATTTTTTTATATAATCCGCTTTTTCCAATCATAAAAACAAGAAAATAATAATAAGTCTGCTTCAATATTAGTGAATATTTATATTTTGATATCAAATGAATATTGAAATTTGTACTTTATTTTGTAATATCGTAATAACCAGTCTTAGACAGAGGTACAGACATAAATATAATATAAATTTTATATAAAAGATTTAAATTAAATGTAGAAAAGTTCGCAATTTGGACAAAATCGAGCGCGAAGCACGAGATAGGTAATTAGAATGTGTTTGTTAAAGCCAAAGGAGCTTGGCGAAATAAAATTCACAATTACCAAATAAAATTTGTCGATGCTCTGACCTATAATTTCGAAAGGTCTGTACACAAATGTGAAGGAAGTAAAAAAACTGAGCTCGTAGCGCTAGGTGAATACACTATCGAGCGCGTAGCGCGAGATAAATATATTATCGAGCGCAAAGCAAAAGATCTAACAGACGCGCGCCATAGGCACGCTCAAACTTGCAAGCGAAGTGAGCCGCGCACGCAGCGCGTGTTGAGAATGCGCTCGCGTAGCGGCCAGATTTTTTTCTTTAAAGTTCAATCATTTAGGTGTAAGAGTAACTTTTTTATTGAAAATATATTTTTCGTTGTTGTAATCCAAGTATTGACTTGAGAACGCAGCTGTACGCAGCTAAAGTTTAATCTTTCTTGTTAGAATAACTGACTATTTTGTTGAAAATTTAACTCTTTGCCCACAATTTCAATTATTTTGTGAAAATTTTATTATTTTGTTGTTTATTTAGACATGTTTTTGAACAATCGTCTTTTTTAGTTATAAAAAACACGTTAATTGAAACCTGAAGTTGTTTTATTTTGATTTTGAATAAATCGGTGTTGGAAACGGTACGAGATTAAAAAATTTTTAAACTTTTTGAGATTAAGCGATGCCGGCCTAAGGGTGATTATTCCATTTCTTCTGTGGTCATCTCTTCAACCTCGCCGCTGTTATTGTTTATTTTCGCTCTTTTTTGCATGCCAGTATATATTTCACAAAGAATCACAATATTTTCTCCCACCATTGCAAAAACTTTTCCGCTTGATGTAGATAATAGATTATTAAAAATTTGTCATAAGGGTAACTGCGGGATTTTTCTGGGAGCAGGTGCCAATCAGAAAAACTGTACCCGCTTCAAGCGAAATCGCGGTAAAATTTTGGCTTTGACCACGTCAAACGACTGTTAGATAGGTGGTTACAGTCTGTGGCGCACCTGATAAAATAATTTAGCAAAAGTATCATGCACCTTGAGGACACAGATTGACCCAAGGACGACCACCTTAGCAATCTAGCAGGTCTTCTCTAAGTTGATGCGTCTAATCAAAAGTATTGAGGTTTTGCCGGTTTATCACATCGATTCTGTCTTGATTGGCTCCCCCGAACTCTAGGGTAGTCGGCATTGTTATCCGACCCATTTTTAGAAGCCTTGTGCGCTTGATAGTTTCAAAATGCACTCACTACAGCTATGTTTGTGTTTTTATTGTTGTTTTCAAGAGCAGCTAAGAAGAAGTGTTCGTTTATTCCTGCAGAGCTCTGCATGCAAGGATGAGGCTGCATAATCTGAGAGGTCGTTTGGCATCCCAGAGTCACTGTTTAAGACACCTCACCTGGGTGCTATTCAGCTTTTGGCACGGTCGTTACGTCTCTGCTTAGGGATTATTTTTAAAGGGCCATCTCTGAATAATTGTCTGCGACTGCTTATTAATTATTGTAACTATATTCAGCAGAAGCTTTTGTTACGAGGACCCTCTATCCGCAACCCAAAGACGTGCTTGGTAACTTTGTCATTGTCCTTACGCTTTGATTCTAAAGAAATCGAAATCAAATATATATATACCGGCAAAATCGTTATTCTTTCAAGTGGACGGATCAACTCAGGGACGACCTAGTGGAGTGCTATACTAGTAGAATGGCCCCTAAACTAAAAGATTACCTGGCACGACTCCATGCTCTGTGGTGCGAGAGACACCCAGAGCTCTCGCACTTTTCACATCAACGACTGCGAAACCGTGCCATGAAACTCTGGAAAAGCGGTTATATAGGTGGAGCGCCTACCTAACCGCAGCCAGAACATGCCGGCAACAGAAAAAAAGGCGACACTGAGACCAACCGCAGACAGGCATCCAATAGGGGAAAAGCGATGCTTCAGGTCCCCGAGAAACATCAACAATAAGGTTTCTTTTAAGCCTGAAGATCTGGATGAACTAGATAACAAGCTTCGTGGAGATGTTTTAAAAAAGTCTAAACTCTGGACCATCAATTCTAGCGTATATAATGCAGCGAGATCTTTGGCAGGTGCGAACTGTGAAACGAAACAAACGGTTGATTATGAGTCCAAAAGACGATTGCATCAACTAAGCTCAAAGATAGGCTAGCCGAGTCAAAACGAGTCAAGCATTCAGTGTGTGATTAAGTATATAACATTTGGCAGTAATTTCACTTACAAGATTTGACATTTCACACGCGAACTGTGGCTTTGTCATCACGCACTTAACAAGTCAAAGCTGCAGACCACCAGGCAACATATTG
>JAUELO010000128.1:2882784-2894024 GCA_032357855.1 Amphibolips quercusostensackenii
TGCCTTATTTTCTTTTTTTATAGAGCCTACCTTGTGGTACCTCGAGCTCGGCAATTTCGCTGGCATGTATATGAAGGTGCATCATAACCTCAAAATTAAAACTTCTATCAAATAATACCAAAACGGTCTTAGTAACTGCAACAAATACCAACTCCCGATTTCTAACTGCAACAAAGAATGCTCTTGGTTAAATCTTACCACAAATTCTTGGTTGCTACAGCAAAGAATGAGGGAATGAAATCCATGTTATCGTCACCTATCAAAAAATACATATACATATTATCATGCAATATTAAAAAAATATAGGTTCTTGTCGTCAATTAGTTGTTTCTAAAATTAATTTCAAAACATTTTGGACGCACTTAATAGAAATTAATGTAAAATTGTTAATGTTTATTTTCTTTTCTTGCGCAAAAACGATAGAACCGAAAAAAATTGTTATCCGAACCATAATCTAACTTTCGAAACATCAACCAAATACATACATAACTTTTGCGAAAAAAAACAGGAGCAATGGATACAATCACTAAATCGACTTCATACTTTATTTATACCACTATGACACGTAACGAGACTTTTTAACAACGATAATTAATAAAAATTTCAAACGAAAGCCGCCCACCGAACACGCTAAAGGTAGAATGGGTTGCCAGCTGCGCGAAATCGGTGACCGTTTTAAATTTAAACAGCTTCGGAGGTCCCGCTTAATTTTCATTACGGCATCAACACCGTGAAAAAAAATTTGTTTGACCGATTCACGACTGACAGCAAATAGCAACTTCAAGTTAAGGTTAGTCTTCACGCATGCGTTTTTAAGTCTATGTTCACAGCTTCAGTATAACAGTTGGCCCTAGTCGAGTGGTGGAGGTTTATGTCTTCAAACTTTCCCTATAATATCTCTAGCTTAACGAAACCTCATTTACACATACAAAATTACCGCAAAAGAATGAAATTGAGATTCGCGTTACGTGAGACTCCCCACCATATTAAAAATATTTTTCCCTCTACGCTTTATTCAGAGATTAATATTCTATTTTTTTTTTAAATCATAAAAAAAACTTTCTGGTTGTCTCACTTTGAATTTGAGAAGAAGACAAAATTTAAAGCACGAGATTTGTAATAAGAATGTGTTCGTCAAAGCCTAAAGAGCTTGAATAAAAGAGTATTCACAGTCGCCAAATTACAGTTGTCGATGCTTTGACCTTAGTTTTATAATTTCTATGCACAAATGTGGGGAAAATAAAATAACAAAGCGCGCAGCGCAAAGTAAATCATCGTGCGTCAAGCGTGAGAACCAACAGTCGCGTGCCCTAGGCACGCTTAATCTTGCGAGCCAAGCATTGTGAAGTTTTTTTCTGTATCATCAGTTGACTGTAGAACCTTGGAAAAACGGTTCATTCCGGAGTCCATCCTACTGCTTGATGAAGTCAATGCTCACTCCTTTTTGTTAAGCAGATGAAGTAGCATCATTATTGGTGCTACGTGCCTGAAATATTTCAGTGTCTTCACTCCTTTTCTGTAGTGCCTGCTCAATTTAACGACTGACGGATTGTGTTGATGCCTTGTGATAAGGCTTCTTGTACGTAATAAACAGCTTTCTATTATTTTTTGATCTAAGCAAGGCTGTCCTCCTGATATGAATACAAAGTGTAAGTGTAGCACAAAGCCTAGGCTGCTCTGAAAATTCTGAAATGCTTAGTATTGGTAGACTTATATTACTTTCCAGGGCAGTTATTAGGGCTAAAAGTGTCGCCAGCTTTTGTGTCAGGTCCTCCAACGAGATGTCTTCGTTAGGGTACAGCTCGGCTAAGTATTTCAAGACTGGTGCTGGGTCCCATGTAGTTGAATGTTTGGGTGTTTGTGGTTTTAACATTAAAACTCCCTTAAAATATATTGTAATTTGCTAGTTCTTTAAGAACATGTTATTTATTTTCAAAGGCTTCTCTTAACTTGAAACTCTTCCGCATACTTGTTCCTATACGAGGATGAGGCTTGCTGACAGCGGACGTGTTTGCCTGGTGTGATATATTCGTAGACCTCTATTAGGTTGGAAACAGGTAAGTTATGGAACTATCAGAAATGTTAAAACGGGAATATAAAATGGTGTCAGTCAACAAGGTACCACTACAACTCCTTTGCTTTATCACCCTGAATTTTATTAAAACTTCAAGTATAATAGGAAAAATGGTGGAAGCATAAAAGAAGTGACCAGCTCACACTAACTGCAGAGGGCATCAACTGCTATTGCTTCAGAATCTTTTTGACAGGAAATAAGGGTCTTACATTTTTTGTTAAATCTAGAAGCCAAGCGTTCTATGTAGGATTTACCAAAATTCTTAATTATTTTTTTGAAAGCCCAATCTTTCAGCTCCTACTTTGTCTGGGAAGTTAAAATTCTAGACTCTACATCTGTCTCTGTATTTTCCTTGGACTGTGTATAACAAGAATGGATCCAGATGAAGTGTTTTTCGCACTAATTCCAGATTTGTCTACTGAGAGTGGTATGCTTAAGAAATCTAATTTCTCACATTCTGTTAATGTAAGAGATGGCTTTTGGGTTGTTTAATCTGGTCAGTATTTTATATCCATGATGATCTTTACCAAGTCATTTCAGTCCGAAAAAAAGATTCCTTCTTTAACAAATGCCTTCTCTGATAAATTTATGTGGTGGGCTTGTTCTTCTCTATTACGCTATGCATAAACATTTTCGTTTTCACTATGTACTCTCAATAAGTTAGTGATGCGTCTGTAGAGATTGTCAATGCGTATTTTTGACTTTTAATGGGATTGCATTATGACCTCACCTTATCAATCCACCATTCAGGGTGCAGCTTTTTTACTTCACATTTTCTTTTTTCCCGAAATTTATGAACTAATTGTGTAATAATTTTCCTTTTACTGTGCTGTAATTGAGCTCAAAGTTGGACGCTTTTCAATATGAACCTTGAAAATTGGCATTTATATGAGGGCTTCAGTTTACTTGTGTCCAAGTTGAGAACGAGACATAGCCTTTCGAGTAACATTAATTTTTTTTACAATCCTTTTATGGCATTCTGTCTGAGCTTTGCTTAATATTAGTATGTCATTCAAATATATAACTAGTATGATCCCTGGTTTTTGCAGTTTTCTCGTAACTGTTTTCATCAGTTCTTTTAAATATACGGAGCAATACAAAGCTTAAATATTATACAATAAAATTCGGAAAATATACCATCCAGTGTCAATCTAAGAAATTTTGTATACTTCACGGCTATGAGAATTAATAGAAAGCAGTCAATCAAATCGATTAAAGTCATATTGCACCCCTTAGCCATTAATGTTATAACTGTTTTTGTCTTCTTATTTCAAATGGGGGGTGCAATAAAATTTTTGAAGCTCTTAATGTTAAGGATAAACCTGTCATCTCTATTTCACTTTTTTAATAAAGCAGGGTGAAAGAAACTGTCCTTCACAGGGTAAGTAGAAAATAACTGCTCCTTTTTTGTACAGAGAATAGCTTCCCCTGTTCTTGCATTTTCTATGAGTATTTTTAGAAAGGGTAGTTTCTAACATGTTATGCACCTCTATTTAGCGTACCGCTGGCTTGTTTGGTTTGTCGTTCAGCTGCGTTGTTGATTCGTCTGGTTTCATTGTTATCGTATATGCCCTCCCCGCTTCAAATTGAAATTAGTCCTGGGAAGGCTCTTTCAGTTTAAGTTATAGTTAGTACGTTATAATGAATTTGCCTTATTGTATGGTTGAAATTTCTTCGCTTCTCAACTAGTCGTAGTTTGTCCAAGTGTTTGCTTGTTTTTTCGATGTCTTTTGCAGGTTTTAGACGTTCATCAAAAGATTCGAAAAACAAAAAAGTGGCCATTTCTGTTTCATACGCAATTGTCTTGACTAAATAATTTAGCCCTGATAAAATGACCGCTCTCCTAGCGAATTAAATTTTGTGATTATCCGTCAGTAGTCTGCAAGTACTACAGAAAAACACAAGCAGTTGTTTGAATTCTCGACTGAGCTCAATGTTTAGCACGTGTGTCAGTACCGTACCTGTAGTACTTAAAGCTGATCCTAACTTATTTTGAGACAAAGACCGATAACTGTACTTTTTTACGAAAAGTCCAGTCTATACAGCTTTTATTTTTTTATTGATTTTGGAGTACTCATCATTGGTCAGTTTCCTGCTAGAAGGTATTTGCTTATTAGATTATATTGCTGCTTTTTTGATAAACTTGACGTGAGGATTTTTGTCCACACTTGTGTATTTCTTCGTCATTTCGACTTTGGCGTGACGAATCTCGCGGACTACGCTTTCCGTCATCTTTGAGACTTGGGAACCGCAATTTCCGACGGGTTGCCCTTTTCGGGTGATCCTTCCTGCTACTAACATGCTCATACCTGTAGTGTTACTGTGACTGATGATCCTCTCGACAATCTCCATAAAGGAATTCGAGATCTGGTTCTCCTTCTGCCTCTAGAAAGATCGCTTCTAGAGCTCCTAGATCGAAAGGTGGATAAAGACGATCGCGTGCATCTGCAATGCGAACATTCAACCTCTCTTTTTAACTTTTGCAACTTATGAAGGATTCTGTCTTCTTATCCACGTTTTGCACAAAACGCACAGAAAAAAGTAATGACGAAACCATTATGACGTAGAAGGAGCACCACCGAACGGAAAGGCGTTGAAATTTTTAACCAATTCTAACAAACTGTGCGGAACGAGCAGTTACGGCGTTACTACATAATTTAGTCTACAGGACGAGGAAGCAAAGTAAAATTCATCTTGTTTGGAGAAAATGGAACTGCTTGGTTGAAAGTTGAATAACTTCGTAAGAAATTCATTCTTTATAATAATTCAAAATCTTGATTAAAATTCATCTATTTGAGGGAAAATTTTGGCTTCTTTTTTGAAAATACTTCTTTTACTATTCTTCTTTAAGGATTTTTTTCTAAGACATAAATATTAAAATCAACCTCAAAAATTTTTATTATGATAGAACAGTTCATGTGTTACGATTTTCAAGACTTATTCAATTATTACTGTGCATAACTATTGTCTGATTTCAAAGTAATCCTATCAAGTTGTGGTTTTTTTCAGAAATTTTTCCTTTGGCTTTTAATCATAGAAGAATAACAAATAAATTGCCAAGAGAGTCGTTTTTTCAACAATCTCTTTTTTTTGAATACTCCTTCCTTGAAACAAAAATCAAAAAGTTTTTTTACCCCTTATTTCGCACTATCCTTTACGGTTTTTAAAAAGCCCTGATATGAATTGATTACCAAATGAAAAACCACGCTTTTATTTTCATTGTGGACCTTATAATTCTGGTGGGAGCGGACAAGAGGATAAAAATTCGAACAACATATTTGGGCTACCCTAATGATCCCTTGATCAATTGTAAGCCGATTATATTTCCTTTAAATATTTATCCTTGAATATGTAATCTTATTTAACCTTGAGACACTCAAATCGTTTTATTACTAAATAGAAATCATACTTGAATTTTTACAAAATTTCATGTCAGCACAGTTTTATAGTATAAACACGCAAGCCTTCCGTGATTATTTTCTACAGCTTCGAAATCTGCCCGTCCACGTTGAAAGATTCTCCGGAAAGTACTCTACGAAAATTTTAAGGAAATTCCAGTTGTCAATTCCGTTGACTTTCGGTCTGGATTTCTCTAAATTTCCCTTTGAGAGTTTCTGTAACGATTTGCCATTGCACTTTATTTTTCGAGTGCACCAGGTATACAAACTGCATCTTCCTCAAGGAAGTCGAGTTATAAATAGAGATCGGTTATATGTCAATAGTTACTACGATTGCCCGTCATTGCACTAGGTGTAAAGAATACTTCTTCGTTAAGAAAGTTAATTTCTTAATGAAGAGTAACCGCACTGAATTGCACATAAACTGCCCAGGACACTAGGTGTAAAGAATAAAACTTTTGAAAGAAGTTGAAGTTCTAAATTAAGATTGACCGCAACCAAGACATTTTTTGCACAGCCGCAACTCATAACTCAGCTTCTTGAGGGAAGATTGTATTGTTTAGCTAATGCATTTGGAAGATGTGATTGTGTTTGCTTTTCTCGCGTTTTTGTTAATTAAAAATACTTACAGAATATTTCTTTTGTTTTTTGAAATTTAAATTGACAGTAGACCTCGCCGTTGAGAGGCAGTATTTACCTCGCCGTTGAGCGGCAGTATTTACCTCGCCCTCAAGAGTCTTTTTGGTGAGCGGCTTCATTTTAATCATGTCGAGTAAGTGAATCAAGTTTTTAAAATTGAATAACATAATCGGGTCATAGAGTCGAGTTACGCCGACTATCGTCTATTTGACACAAGAAACTTTTCGCGATGAGCGAACGATAGTGTTTGAAGTGAAGTCTACTATTTTGTTACAAAGAGGTATGTCTTTCTTTGTTCATAGAATTCTAGAAATCGTTTCAGACGCCGACTCAGATTTTATTATTTTTTCTGTCCCTTTTTACTGTCTCTGCAACTTTTTTCGAGACTTCTGTTTTAGTTTAAAATTTCGCCCCAAACATTTTATTATTTATAGTTCTATTTTGCTATAAATTTAAATTTGTTATTTTCAGCGCCGTTTGTTATGGTTATATCAGAAACTAGGTGTATTATCAAAAAATAGACGCAAACAAATTTGTTAATTTTTTTGAGGTTAACGGTTTTACATTACATTAATACACTATTTAATTAAGTTACCATTTGCTCAGATCCTGCTTTACGGTACATGCGTAGTTGAAGAAGTCCCGGAATATTAACATCACTGGATGAAATTAGAACCGCTTGTCAAAAATTTCTAAGCAAACGAACTCCACTTGTTTTGTCTTTTTTTTATTATCGTGTCCACAAATAACAAAAAGAGAAAAAATTCGACGTTTACAGCCCGCGGACGTCAAAACAATCTTTGAGTATACGTATTAATCTGTTTTATCGACAGTACCTCACTAGTTAATTATTTTTCCTGTCTGATGGCGCTGAAACTTTTCAAACAGCTGGCTCTTTAGCAAAGATAAAGTTTTTTAAACTCGGTCTCTAGGGAAGAAAGTAATTGCACCCGCGGCAAGTGCATACGCAAAGAATGCGCGTGGGTCATAAGCAGCAACTTTTTAGTACCTCATTTAGATGAGAATGTACGAAATTATTAAGAAGTTCTTATTAAATTAATAGTAATGTTAATTACCACAAAGTTTTAGAATTTTATAAAAAAAATTAGTGGAAGTTTCTCCAAGATATTTTGAGGAATATTTTTTTTTAGTTTGAAAAACTTTTGACAAATTTTGTAGAAATATTTTTTCAACAATGCCGTGGAATATTTTTTTACAAGTTAGTGAATTTTTGATAATAAAAAGAAATGAATTTTTAACAAAATAGTTGGATTTTCAACCAAAGAAATGCATTTTTAACTAAAATAATTAATCTCTGAGCGAAAACATAAATTAACAACAAACAAGTTTAATTTTAAACCAAGTAGCTAAATTTTTAAACATAAAAGACGAATTTGTCACCAAAAACAATGATTTTCTAACACAGCTGAAGAATTCTCAACAAAATAATTAAATTTTTTAATAACCTATTAAGTTTTTTACCAAAAAAGGTGAATGGTCCCAAAAAATATAATAGTAGTCTTTCCAACTATTAAATTTTTCGTTGATAATTCAAACAGTTGGTTAAAAGTTTACTTTTTATTGCTACTTTAACCTTTAGTTTCAATTCTTCATTTTTTTTGACAGATATTATTCTCTTGAAAGGTCTTTTCTCCTGCTAGAACTTTTTTTAAGTTAGTTCGCTTGCTTCGGCCGAGCTTCCTGTTCGTGTTAGGTCAAGGTCTTTGCCTACTGCCAAGCCTCGAAGTCCTCTTTGTGTCAGGTCCAGGTCTCCTCCTGCCAGGCATTTTCCTTTACGAGTACTTGGATTTGAATTTGAACAACTTAGATTTATTTGGCTCACTCTTAGCACGAATCCGAACCGGGAATTCAAAATTCGAAGATTCACTTTTTCTGCCGATAAGCCAATTAATTTGAGAGAAAGACAGAGAGTCCCTATGCCCATGCCAACCGAAAAACAAACTGCACTATCAGCGTCATTTAGTGACGTCGTTGCAACAGTAGATGATAATGAAATGCTTTATGCATTACATGCAATAAGATCTGAATATCAGTGGATTAAAATAAACATGGACAGCGGAAAGGTTGAACATATAACCTTACAAGAAATCAAGGTGTCTGTTGTGAGCAGTAAACGGACAATCTTAAGAAATTTTTAAGAGTATTTTAAAAAGATTTCTGTCCACAAAAATATTTTAATCTTTTAAAAAAATTCACACAATTCACGAGAAACTGGTAACTAAGTGGTCAAGTTCTATAGCTGCTAGGGTGACACTGAAAACCATAATATTTTATTTTACATCAAGCCACGCCTTTGCATGTTTACTTAAAATAAAATAAACACTTGTTTTTGTTTGTCAGAATAAAAGACTCATACTGAGCCAACAAAACATTTTAAATTGTATAACTTTAAAAATATTTTGTATGTTTTGTATGTTGCTAAATTAAATTAATTCTCTGGGGTAAACATTTTCAAAGATGAAAAATTGCAACACTTATTGAATCATAAAAGATCTCTTTATAAGAAATTTGAAATACTTACCCCACTCAAGATTAGGCCATAATTGGAAAAAAAATTACGGCGTATTCTTTTATTCTTCCATTTAATTATTTTTTAGAATTATCCTAAGGCTTCCGAAAAATATAATTGACTTTTGAAGCAGATACAATTCTTTAGAAAAAAAGAAAATTAGGGATATATTTTTTTAGTGATGTGCAAAATAATTCGACTTGACTCAGGACCGGCACCTCGACGTGCATCGAGCAAGCAGAAACGAGCATAATTTAGTCAAGTAGTCTTTTTGTATAAACTTTTTTTAAACAAAACTTCGAAAGTTAATAATCAACCGGATATTTGACACTAGACTTAATAGCTTTAGAGAAATCCTTAACATGAGTTAATTGAACAATAAGAAAAATATGCTTTTGTTTTTTTGGGAAGCTTACAAACCTGAAAGTAAAAGCATAAAAATTCAAGCAACGAAAGATCTCGATTTAACTTCAAGAAGTTTAGGTCGTTTGGTGACCAATTAGAAATTAAATAAAAATTTTATAAGATTTTTCATCAGGACAGTTGTATTGTGTAAGTAAATAAATTTTACTTTGGGGTTTAGACTTTTTAAAGAATTATGATTTTGTCTTGGAACAGGTTTTTTTGTACATCTAATGAAACTTTGGAAGAAGATTATAATTATGATTCAAAAAAATGAAACATAAAAAATTTCCTATACCAAATAAAAAATCCTTATAACTCACGGATTTCGCTAAATCGTAAAAGATTATACAAGTTGTGTTATCACTTTAAACGAATAAGGTAAGTATAGTTTTTTTATTGAAACTAACTAATTAAATGTACATACCCAAGAAGAACAAGTTTCGCGCTAGTAATCTAAAAGATAACGACCAGATAAGAAATATGTATTATACAATCTTATAGAGCACTAGAATATTCATCAGTTAGACTGTTAATCAAAGTCTTTATTAATACATTGATAAGTGTTCCCTCTAATGCGAAAAGATGACGATTGCTTCTACTCTTTTCTTAACACTGGCAGTTATCCTGAATTTTATTGGTAAATGTAATCAAATATTATTACTGTTATTTTAAGTACATTTTCAAACTATGTGCAGATCATAATGTATGCAATTCAATCTACAATTTATCCAAATTGCTATTTTCTTTTAAACTTTATTTCAGTTTCTCCGAATTAAGTAAGAATTCAATCTGAATTTATTCTTGCAGAATATAGAATGTGTGTGCTAAAAAAAATTTTAATCTATAGTGTGCCTGTTGGTACGGAATTCGTACCATATGTTACGAAGTGCACATCTGGTACACTCCTGGGGGGTCACCTAATAATTACGTGAGACGATTTGAAAAGTGGAGGGGAAAAGCTAACGTAAGAAAAGTTTGCCAAAAAAAAGCAAAATCCACAGATATTAGCAATTCGAGGGAAGTTGAGCAGAGATCCCATCTGTTAGATAAAATATGAATTTTCTCTGCAACAAAGTGCGTTATTTATTGCGTTATACGCTTCTTGATAATGTTAGCAATTTTTTCAAATTAGACTATTAACATAAAGCGTTTCGAACAAAATAGATATCCAAAAATATGCTGCATTCGTTATATTAATTTCGTTTACATTTTGTATTAAATAAAAAAACACAAAAGCGTTATTCATAATTCAAACATTACATTGCAAAGGCCCCGTACTAGAACGTCTTTGTAATCGGTGTTCTTAGAGGTACAAAGCTATTACTGTTTTGTAACTTGTAAGCTATATTCACTTCAGACACCTCCCCAAGACTCTAGCTAATATCCTTATCCCCACAGCATTATTAGGCAACCCAAAAAATAACACCTATTAAATTTAGTGTAGCTCGTCTTAGCTGCTTTTAACCTAACCAAGCAAATGAAAACTCACACAAAAAATAATTACCTCAGAGACATTCTTAAGACTAATTTATATCCCTATCTCCACAGTCACATTGAGCAACCCAAAACACAACTCATAGTACATTTACAGAACACTGTCTCAGCTAGCTTTAAATGAAAGAGTCTAAAGAAGTTAAGACTTCTAAATAAAATCTCAAGACATCTCCAAAAAATTCTGGCTCATATCCTTATTTCCACGTCCTCATAGATTGTCAAAAGGCAGATGGGACAAGGTTCATTAAATGTACTAGGGTTTTAGTGTTTTGAAATTGTTGAATAAAACTTCATTGACAATGATATAAACTTAGGTCTAGGACATGTTTCTAAGGCGATTATTTTTAATTCCCTAATTCTTTTTAGCTATTTCATTTGAAGGCAGCTAGGACATAGTTTGTTAAATGAACTAGGGTTTTTTGTAGCGGCTAAATAAATGTGTGGGGATGAATTTTCTTGTGAGACGATTTCGCAGTGAATCCCGGTGAGATCCACGCCAAAATTTCCTGATAAGAAATAGCAGCATTTGTCTAATCATATCATATTTCCTGAGCTAAGAGCTCTATTGCAATAACACAACCTGCAAAGTTAAAAATGTGATCTTATTAATTGAGGTGTGCACAGTCTGAAGTCTCTTAGTTGTGCTCAAGCAGAGTTAGGAATATCCCATCTGTGCACATGGATTTGTCCGTTAAAAATC
>JAUELO010000128.1:3047720-3058328 GCA_032357855.1 Amphibolips quercusostensackenii
CAGTACTGGAATAGTACTGGACCAGTACAGCCAGCCAGTACTGGAACTCCGACAGGCTGTACTGGACCGGTATTGGGCCGGTGGTATAATTTCTACCTCGGAGGTTTTCAATCACAAATCATGAAAATGTAAAAATGACTAACGTCTACATGGTATGCAAAATTCATTCAAAATATTAGATTCTGAGTGAGTTTGTTTAAAAGTACTGATCACGTGATAGTCTGCTACATGCCCTTATTAAGGCTTAGGAACTGTACAATTATGAATGGTTTCAATTTTGAGAAAGTAATACTATTGTACAGTCTGAAATGAAAATTGTTGACTCAGCAATTTTCATTCTAAATGCTTCCAATTTATAAAAGTATGCTTCAATTTACAGCTTAGTTTTTGATACTTGAAACACAAAAATTTTAGTTTTTGAAGCTTGATTTTTTTATTTTATTCTCAAAACATTTTTTCTTCAGATTTTAGTGGCCACGTTTATTGTTTTACAAGTAATGTTCTACCATAGAACTTTTATGCTAAAATATAAAAGTGTAAACCCTAATCATACTAATAATACGAGTATAATCTTGAAAAACTATTTTTTTTAGAATTTATACTAAAATAGAAAAATGTGTCTCGGTATATCCATTTTTGAAATCCTGATGAAGCTTATTATACTATTGTTTGTCATACATTTCTGTTAAGCCACTTTGGAACAGTTTTAGTGGCAACATAATTAATAATAATAATAATAATAAGCTCAAAAATGAAGTGAAGTTTCCTATTTATTTCCAGACACGCTTCGCTTTTTGTTTTTAAATAGTTTTCTTATGTCGTACACAAGCAAAAAGTATGTTTATTGTCGTAATATAGATGCTAATGGTCTAGACAAGACAAGACAATCCCTTCCACCTGTTAGGATCAGAATATCTGGACCAGCAACAGTATAAGAGCTTCGATGAGTGAACAAGGTTGTATCAGTTCTTAACTTCCACCCAGAGCAAGGACAGCTCTAAATATCAGGCGAAAGGCTAGTGCGGTGATCTGTAAGTATACTGTAAACATGATTCGTAAATCCACGTCGAGAAAGAAAGGAATCCGTTTCTTCGGTGCCTCGTTTTACTTTGCCAAGTTTCGTCGATTTCTAAGACTTCTACCGCGATTGTCTTTTTGGTAAATTTTCAGAGAATATATACCTAGTCAGAAAGTATGTAGAAGGCATTACTGTCGTGGACAAGAAAGATATAGTGAGTGCTCCGCTGTTTTCAACGCTCAGGGTGTTGAAGCATACATATTTTAGGTGATTAAAATGTCGGGTTTTTGCGAGTGATAAGGGAGAGTCGGGTAGTACCGGACACTTAAACTTTTTTGGTAATAACTTAGCTGATAATGATCAAAATATTAATATAGAAGTTTAGTTATAATGCCAGGGCTTCTAGTAACAATTTGCAATTAGATGTTTGAAAAACAAACTTGCCGTAAAAGAAAAAAATGCCATTGAATTGAGGCCTAAAATTTTGAATGGAGCAAGTAAAATTTTATTAAAAACATTACTTTAAAACTGCAAGAGCCCTTAAACAGGACACAAATACTCACCGAATGTAAGAAAATCAGTACAGATGAAGGTTATTACTGTCTTAAATCATTTAGGTTATTAGTGCTATCACAGTCCGGGGCTACCCGACTGTGACATTTTTCAGTAAAACTGCTATAAATAAGAAAATACAAAAAATAATTAAACAAAAATTGCGGGTCACACAGTTAAAAAGTGATTTTATGTATCTCAGTGAAAATTAATCTAATATTTTTTTCAGTTATGCGAATATTCAATCATAAATTTGGTTTTCATTTCACAAAATGCACTTGTTTTCTAGAGACGAAATATTAAGATCGGATTATTTTCTGAGCTAATGAAAGAAATGAGTGCATATTTTCGAAATTGCACTTCAAGACAATTCTGAAAGATAAAAATGATGATGTATATTCTGAAATAGTACATTTTCTTGAAAGACATGAGTGTCCGGGGCTACCCGATGTCCGGGTCTACCCGACCTTCCCCTACATTCGAATTAAATTCCTACTTTTTTCGGGCAAACTCAACTTGAGTTTAAAAGAAAATCAATTAGGATAAAATGCGCATGAGGCCGGAAGGATTGTATTTAACTGTAAGCTGGACAATGTAATTAAAATTATAGTTATATTATATTATTATATTTACCAATAGAACTAAGCATACACGCCAAGGATAAAACGAGAGCATTGATAATCCTCATCTTTTTAATCAGTGGAAAAATTAATTACTGACGAATTTGATTAAAAATGTTACAGAAGAATATTTTAGTGCTATGTTGGACTTAATAATACGTATATCCCATAGTCGTTATCGCGAAGACTACAGTCGTCAACCTTGTTCTTCTCAGACGTTTAAATTTAAGTAATAAAATGTTATTACTTAATTTGTTAAAGCTGATATCACGAATGTAAGCAACCGTTGGCAGCTCTTATAAAAGAATATAATTAATAAAAAGTATGTTAAAAGAATTGAAAAGATGAATTTTATCTCTTGAAATTGTCAGTGACGTTTTTATCAAATGTTCTGAAAATTAATCAGAGAAAGCAAAATTGTCCTGATAGAAAAAATAATAAAACGTAAAAACAAATCAATTTTTTACCACTGCTTACTTCTATATCATATTTTATTAAACCAATTAAAATCAAATTTTTGAAAGATTTCTGTAGCAACATATTCTTGATACAAATAGCAAGATTTTTTGATATCTTGAATTGTTTCAAAATTTAACGTATTTTACTGTTTTAGAATTAAATAATTTCAAATAAAACACCATTAATCTTCAAATTTCTAGACTTGTATAAATAAAACAGTTCAAAGATTTCTTTAAAAAAATATAAATCCACTTTTTCATTTTTATAGCTATACAATAGAGAATGAACTGATTGTAATATTTGAAGCTTTAATTATAAAGCATCCTGCAATTTTAACGATTCAAGGATTTTGATTTTTAAAAATTCAGCATTGAAAAAGGACAACTACCCAATTAAAAAAACGTGGCTTTTCAAGATTTGAAGAAGTATATCTTGTTCTATTAAATTCTTTTTTTCTACTAACATTCAGTACTATAAACTGTAATTAAAAATGATTTGTTATAATTTTTCAGCTCTGAGGAAAAATCTAATAAATGTTAAATTTGTGAAATCGAACAGAAGAATGTAAAACTACAATCATCTGAAGTCAGATAATTTTCATCACGAGACAGATAAAAATTATCCGACGTCAGATAATTGTAGTTGTTAATTTTGTTCGCAAAGTTTTTATCCAACTTTAAATAAATAATATCCCTGGTATTTACTCTGCAGCATTTTCACTCCAAGAGCATGAAATTATATCCTTTTCGTTTAAAATATTGATTTTTATATATTATCTGAAGTTAGGAAGTGCATCTTATGCGTTGTGAAAATTTGTTTTTCTACAATGCATCATTCGCATAATTATTGCATAATAGTCAGGTTTTGAGCGCATGATTAAGATATTTTCATCCTCAAAAACTACTATTCTTATTATTAATTAATTATATTAAGACACTTTTTTGTAAAGTACCCTACAGAGTTTTTAAAAATAATATATAGGCTATGTTTACTAAGGTTTATGAACGACTTACTGTTGCTAAGTCAGATTTCAAAACTGTAAGTGAGGCTAAACGAATTTTCGTATATTGCTCGTAAAAAATGTTTTGATTTAAATTAACAATCTTAACGTTTTAAAGTTATACAATAAATTAATATTGTGAAATTTCTAGTATTGAATCTGTATTATTTGCTTCTCTTCCTTTTTTTCGTGAATAAACACCAAATTTTTTATTTACTAGGTAACTAAAAAATTCTTGCCTTTTATTTAACTTTTTCAGTGAGAAACTATTTTAAATATCTTGAAATTTAGTAAAAGAGGTCGTAAATTATAATAATATTTTTATAAAAATAATTAATAATACCACAAATTAAGAAAAAAATTACTTATAGTGAGATAAAAAAGTTATTAAACGAGACGAGCTTTTCGTGATTTTCAATGATAATTACTTTAATTCATATTCATTGCAGAATATATAAGAGAAATTGATATACGATCACGGTAAGTTAAAAGTAGCTTTAGTTTTGCAATTATTCTTAAATTAGAGCACATGCACGCGCACAAAAAATGTCCACTCACGTCTCTGAATTTTGGCTCCCTAATTTAAAAAACATAAGCAATTTGAAATCTAAAATAACGAGTTTTTAAATATTAAATGTTAAGAAACTTCTTAAAGTGACTTTAATAATTTATCAAGATATTATATCTAACAAATATACATCAAATAAATAATATCTATACGTTATTAAATTTTTTCTAAACACAAACGTTAATTTGAATATGATTATGATTATCATTACTGTTTTAAAAAAATAAAATATAACAGTACATCGTTTGTTGAATGTATTCTTGATGAGAGAAAAAATTGTTTGACTTTTAGGATCAAAAAATGACTTTAAATAATAACAATCATGATTCTAAAAAGCATTTTTAACCGTGAACGAGTATTTTTGCATATTATTGAAATTAAAAAATTAGAACATTAAAACCTAAAACCTGAAATTTATAAATCTCTGCAACCTTTGATAATGTAACATTGAGAAATATAAACGTTGAGATAGATCATTCATAATGCTGTTAATACTATAACTTTCAAAGCTTTCAATTGAAAAACGTTTCCAATACCTTTAAATATAATAATTTCTGACAAAAAACTGTAACATCATAGCCTGAAGTTTTTTAAAATTGTAGATGTAATTTTTTAAGTGAAATGATTTTTGTTTAAAATAATCGCTTCCGCCAAGAAACTTTAAAATAACCTACAACTGTTTAAATACTGTTAATATTTTCTTTAAAATCTAATCAATTTTTACCAACAATAGCAATTTTAGACCATAAACTAACATAACATTTTTTTTTAAAGATTCTAAATCTTTTTTTAATAAAAATTAAGTTTGTTTAAAATAACCGATTTCGGATGAAAAATGTTAACATAACCTTAAATTGTTAAAAAAGACTAAATCTTTCTTGAAATCTATACCAGTTTCCAGTGAAGATTACGAGTATGACCTACAATTATTTAAGAGTTTTTCACGATCTTTGAAATCCAATAACTTTTTACTAAGAATACCAGTTTTCGACCAAAACACTTACATAATCCAAAATTACTGAAAAATTATAAGAAATTGTTAAACCGTGTAAATTTTATTACTTTAAAAAGAATTAAAGGTTAAAATTTTAATCTAAGGATTTTTTTTACATTCCAACTTATGGTGAAACACACCATCATAACCTGAACTTGCTGCCAAATTGTGACTTTTTTCTAATCTGATATTTTTCAAATACGAATTTCTTGTAAACGTTTCTGAAAAATATAATTATTAAATTTGTGATTAAAAAAAAAGAAAAAGTAACAAAGACGAGAGGAAAAATTAAGAAGGGGATTTGAAGCTTGTTTTTTTGTCTTTTCTATTATTTTTTTTCTTTGTTTTTTCCATATTTTTGTTTCAATCTTTTAATGTGGTAGTAAATAAAAAACTATCTATTTTTCTGTCAAACTATGTAAGATAAAAAAAATCTTAACGAGAAAAATTATTCATTGCAAAAAAATTTACAAATTTAGTTTGCACTGTTCTTTCACAGAACTTATAGTACTAGTATTACCCGTAAAAAATGACATTAAAGATAAAAAATTTTCAATTTTTCTTAACATTAAAAAGCGTTATCACAATAAAAAAGAGTATATACCTGACAAAAAAAATCCGGAATGAATTTCTGTATTTCTCTGTAATTAATAAGTTTTGGTTTTAAAATTTTTTTCGTCACGCATAGTTTTTTTGGAAAATGGAACTTTTTTATATTTTTAAAAACGTTATCACGATTACACCATTAAATATTAGTTTTAAAAAATTGTTGGTAGTAACTTTGGAGATCATTTCGGAAAGAGAAATTTTGCCTTTCAATATTTTTTTGGTATTAACATAGTTTCGCTGAAAAATAAAATTTTTTATTTTTGGAAAAGCTTTTTTGATAAATAAAACCAGGACTGTTCATCAAAAATGGCTAGTTAAAACAATTTTTTTTAGTCCTTAAAAAAGTGTGCCAAAGCTCAATCCTATTCAATCAGTCTATCAAAAGTTCTCGCGTCTACAGGATATTACAGACAGACCACAGAGATCTTAGTTAATATCGTGTTTTTCCAGCAAAGTCAAATTTTACATGAAACCAAAACCTCCTCAGTAGTATTAAAATTTAAAAAATAAAAAAATTGGCTTTTATTTTATTTCTTAAAATTAAATTGAAAGTATTTTATCTCAAATAGATCCGAATTGAATTAAAAATTGTCAGCTTTATGATGTTTTGGAACAAATTTTATTGTTCAATAAATTAATTTTGAAAGAAAATTGAAGATGAACTTTAAGAAAAATTTTTCTGGTTAAAAAATCGTTTCTTAAATTATATTAATTCATGGTTTTTTGGCCTTCTGTTTAGGTAGAATTTGCAATGCTTTTTCAACTTTAATGCCCTCAGGGTCATTCACCTCCTTCAAAAATTTTTTACAAGTCTTTTTGGTGCATTTTCCTTTAAAAAATGTTATTTAAAAAAAATACACTCATCACTTATTTATTAATTATAAAATCAAAATAATGATACAATAGGCGTAATATTGAATATCATTAAAACCGTCCGGAGCGTTATAATAATTTTAAATCTTAAAAATAATATATGATAGTCCTTATAATTAACAAGAACATTAAATTTTCCAAACAGAATTATGAGATCCAATTTTCAAATTTTTTCATTTTACTTTTATGTTACCAAATAAAGTGAAAAATGGAAATGTTTACAACTTTTTTTCATGATTCCAAAAACAATCGAACTGAATTTACGATCAATAGAGATAAGTGTAGTAGCAGCTGGTACACAAAGTAAAATGATAAATTGCTTTAATTGATTTTGATAAACAAATTGTATGAAGAATTTTGAAGTAGGTGGTTGTACGATTAGAAAAACATTTTGCAAATCTACTTGCTATTCCCTTGTTAGTGGTAGAAAAATGGTCCTTATAGCAATAACAAATTAAGTCAGTTTATTGTTAGATATCATATAATTACGTTATAAACAAATTCTATAAATAAATTCATTATTCGGACACTTATTGACAGAAATACATTCTGCTTGCACTAAAACGATTTCAAATGGATTTAGTAGAAATGTTTTATCAAGAAACTTTGTCCTCTTTACATATTATCTAATGTTGTAGACAAAATTATATGAATAAATGCAATATTCGGCTATTAATTTACAGAAATACAGTCTGCGTTAACTGAAACTATTTAAAATTAGCCTATCAATTATGTGCTGTCCAAAAAACATAACTTGACAACATATTTTTTAATGCCCTGAGCAAACTGCAGAAACAAATATTTACATTTGAACAGTGCGCTTATGTCAATGCAATTTGTTTAAAAAAAATAACATACCTGTTGCAAAAATTGATTATTCTTTTCAAAAATTGTTTGACTGAAAACAGAATGAATTTCTGTAAGTAAATAGTCGAATAGTGCATTTGTTTATAAAAATAGTTTATAACGGTAATAAATATTATCAAACAATAAAAAATAACATTCACCAACATTTTTTTATACAGAGCTGCAAGTCAGCTGCTTAAGTTACTTTAAGTTACTTTCTTTTTCTCAGATCACTTTTTATTTACTTTTTTAGACAATATCCCTATAACTACGTATAATTTTTGTTTTAAATCAATTTTTGCTATACTTTCTGCGATTGGATAATTATATTACCGCCAGAAATCACGGTCGAAATGTCTGATATTTTTAAAACCTTGGTTTTGAACTTTTGTCCCCTCTTAGTTTTTTCAAAATGTCCGTTTTTGTGAAACAGCGTGATGGTAAACTTTATGATTTTTTTTCTTGCAAAGTATAAACTTAACGAAAAAATTTTATAGCTCAAAAATTGCTTGGAATTGCTTAAAAAATACGCATGAACTTTTTTAAAAGGTTTTGGACCAATTTAAAATTTTTTAATTTTGACCATTTTTGAAAAATCAAAAAATGTCTCAGAAAGTTCTGAAAAAAATCGTGCGTGTTCCTTGAATGATTCTAAGCACTTTTTATCTTGTAAATTTTTTTATCAAGTTTATTTTTATCGAGAAAAAAAATTATGAAATTATGTTACCAAAAATAGACAAAATTCAAAAATTAAAAATTACCCCAAAACCTTGTGAAAACCCGTACTTATTCTTTAAGAAATTCTAAGCAATTTTTGTGAAATAACATTTTTTCGTTAAGTTTATACTTTTCGAGAAAAAAATCATGAAGTTTAACATCACGCTTTTTTACAAAAACGGCCATTTTGGAAAGACTAAGAGGGGAATAAAGTTGAAAATCAGGGTTTTGACAACGCCAGACATTCCGACCGCGATTTTTAGCGGTAATATGATTATCCAAATGCAGGAAGAATAAAAAAAATTGAGTAAAAAAAAAATATACAAAAATTTTGAGTTTTTTTTAAACTCAAAAATAATAAAGTTATTTAATTAAAAAAAAAAAATTGCAGATTCTGAAAGAGCACCCTCGAGAATGCCCTACATAGAATTTTGGTCAAAAATAACTTTGTTTTTTCAAGAGAGTTGTGTACTTAAAAATGTGTGCACAAAAATGTGCTATTGCTCATTAATGGGTTAATCACATATTTTTCAAGAAACTAAAACAGAGAATTTCAGGGTGTACCACTATTAAATTCAGATTTATGCTTCTTTTGGAATTTTTTAAAATTCTTTAAAATTTTCTCTCATTCCTGAGAATTCCTCTTAATTCTTTATAATTCTTCTTGATTAACTCTGAAATCTTTTAAATTTACTTTAAATTCGTATAATTCAAATCTAGATCTCTTGAATTCTTTTTAATTCACTTTAATTTTACTGAAATCTAGGATATATTTTAGATTTTTTTAAATCACTAATTAGTACCAAAAACCAAATTTATTGAGCGAAAAGGGTAATTACTTGTGAGGCCATCTAAAACAAATAAAAAGAACATTATATTCAACTTTGTTGATACGGCAATAATATTATTACACAGAAAATTTCATGCTATAATTTTTAAAATATTGCTTGATTATTATCAAACTTCGATTATTCGTTAAGTTTTGTGAACCAACAAATAAGGATCCGAAAACTAAAATTAAAATATCTACCAAACGAAAACAACTCTGCACGAAAACAATTATTATTTGCTCTTCAACCAAAAGTCTGTTTTCTATTTATAAAAAACTTCTTTGACAAAACATTCTGCATATTTGAGAAATTGAACATAAAAGTAGTACGATTGATAAAACCTTTTCAAGTTTTGATAAGCTGTCAAAAAAGTGGGATTAATCTAACGTTGTATACAAAATTTGTTGCATAAATGGCTTCATCTCTTACGTAGGCGAAACAAAAAGAATGTTGGAAACACGTAAGGTAGAACATAAAAACAACAAGAAAATAAATATATTATAAATTATATTGTATTACAAATATATTATATTATTATCAATGTAGCATTCACGAACATGCATTTTATTAGAAAATACTTAAATTCTTGATTTTAAAGCTAACTATAAAAAACGTCAAATTTCTGAAATGATACATATCAAGATTAATAATAATAGAACGAAAAAAAATGATAGTAAAAACGATGTGTTTCGGATTTCAATGGGGTGCAAAACTACGAATGTTAACGAAGTTTCGTGAGCATTGCAGTTCGCTTTTCTAGAGCTAATCTAAAACTGAAGTTTCAGGTTATTTTCTTTTCTTATGTACTCTTTACTATGCCTGTGATTGCTTAGAGCGTCCCACCATGGAGGCTGATTGAACCTGATAGGCCTATCAAATCTTTTTCAAAAAACCCAGGAGATCGGAAAGACAAATCGGATTGGTATTATATTCGTCGTTTCTATTGGTGTTATCAGGGTGTTTCAAGATTTTAATTGCTTTTCTATGTGTTCTGGGAAAAATATTATATATGTTTTGTGATAGCGGTTGTTTTATCAGATAAAATGCTATGTCCTGTTTTGATACGGTGCTCAGCTAGTGCTGATTGCGTGACTTTTTTTAGCCTGACTTTACTCTTATGTTCCTTTACCCGTTGGCTCATCAATCTTCCGGTTTTTCCAATATAGACTTTAACACAAGAGCAAGGGAGCTTATATACTCGAGGATCACTATGGGGTGCCTTTTTGTCTTTAGGGATGTTTGAAAGTTGTCCTATTTCCGTAAGTGGTCTATATACGGGTTGAATGTTGTGTTTGTTGAGGATTCTTCCTGTTTGTTCTGGACACCTTATTTGAAAAAGACTTGATTGGCCAATCAGGTTTAACAAGCCTCCATGGTAGGGCGCTCTAGCTAATCACAGGCATCGTAGAGAGTATATATGAACAACCTAAACTAAAACTTCAGTTTCAGGTTAGCCCTGAAAAAGTGAACTGCAATGTTGACGAAACGGCGTCAAGATTAGTAGTTTTGCATACGATTGAAA
>JAUELO010000129.1:161949-173647 GCA_032357855.1 Amphibolips quercusostensackenii
TGGAATGAAAAAAATGGAAGATTTTCTAAAATAAAATTTAATATATTGGCGAAAATCGCACGGTCCATGCGATTTTCTCCACGCTCCTTAGAGCATGGAGAAGTGTGACTTAATCTATCGATGAGATAACCATGAAAAAAGAGATGTATGCATCTAAATTCAATTTTAAAAATTATGTGTAGATTCTGTTTTAATTATTTAGCGATGTATTTTCGTACGCTGATGTTTTTCCAAATTATTTAAAAGTTTAAATGCAATCAATCGCCTGATGATTTTTATTTTTTTAACTAAGTATCGGATCGGAATTTAATTTTGAAAATTAAAAGCAATAATGTTACAAAGAATTAGCGATGTTTTTTATTGTACTGATTTACAATAATGGCCGTGAAATGAATATTTGAAATACTTTTTAAATTTATATGTAATATGTTTAAATTATTTAGCAATGTATTTTGATAACCTGTTATTTTTCTACTAAAATTTTAATTTTTTGGAGTAAGTGTAAAATCTTATTGATATATTATATTTTAAGAAACAAAAGTTTAAATTGAAAAATATAACGTAAAAATGATTTTAACATTTCAATGAAAATACATGTTTAATGATTTTTATATTGTAAACTGAGAATCAGATCGGAATATATTTTTCAAAATTATAGGTTTTAATTTTTTGATGTTTTGGGGATGAAGTATTTTGATGCTCTGATTTAAAAAATTTCCATAAAAGTACCCGCAAGTATCATTTTACAAAAATAAAGTTTGTTCACAATATTAAATTACATAACGTAAAAGTGCACAAACAATATATTTTAATGATTTATCAATATGTTTTGACGCCTTGTTTGTAAATATGATAATGATGGATTCTTTTTATTAAAGGTATTCTAATTTATTTTGTAGACATTTTCATGTCTACACTTACACCACCACGCCGTCCTCATTCATGATATTTTCCGTGAATTTTCTTAGATTTCCATTTTATAATTACAGGATAAATTTTCAGCAAAAACTTTATCGGTATTTCAATTTATGATTATGTTAATTATTGTTGATATTTATTTCCGCACTTATTACATTGATTAAGTCGCGCACTTGAAATATCTAAGAGATGTCTGGCCCTTTACCCACTATATGGAGGTTAGTCTGTTGGCTCGTCCGCCGATACAAGTTCGCTTCGTCGATGCAGCACTCTGGCAGCACTCTGTCAGCCCAAAAAAAATTGCACAATTCAAAATTCACAATTGAAAATTCACAATTCCTATTTTAACAATGCGAAACATGAAAACGACTATTTTTCCCGACAACAAACACAAGTTTGTTTTCATAACACGAGTCTCCGCCGATACACAATACGAATCGCCCACGTGCGTTTCCAAACACGTTACGACCGGCAATCGGCACTGATCGTGTGCCCCTCGGTAATCTTCGTCATTAGCTGTAGCGGACTATTTCAAGCTCAACACTTTTATTTAAAAAATTAAGTACAATCTGTGCAATATGTTGATTATTTTAAATATTTTTTGGAACTTCCAATTGTTTTAGGCAATTCGAGGTTTTCTTTTATTTTTAAATGTTAGTAAAATTTAAGATATAATTAATCAAGTTTTTGAAATTGAATCGAACAGTTGCAATGAGGCTGCGCCCTGATAAATTGTGACCAAAATGTAGTTCCGCGCAATAAAAATCCCCAATTTTCATTTTCGGATAAGAAAAATCAGGGCACACCACAGAAAATCATATAATAAAAATAACGATAAAAAAACACGGCAATTATTTTAAAAAGGTCAACGACCTTTTTCTCACGCGATTTGATATTTTCTTTCTTGACGCAATCACTTAGTACTTACTGACTGAGTCTTGCCTTACAAGATGCTTGCGAGCCAAGTCTCAGAGCTTCTGCGCAAAAAATCAAGTGGCATAGAGGGCGTACTAAAACTTTTTCCTTACTTACAAATTATTTATAAAATAAACTTTTCTAATTGCCTGCAAAGAAGGTTAGTTTCGGGAAATAATTTCTATGTTTCTTTGCATGTCCTAAGTTTTTTGCCAAAAATATTGTGTACTTTGGAAGTAAAGCTGGAGGGACCTGTGGCACACATAACCTCAAAATATACATACTTTCGTCAAATTGAGAAAAAATTATTTTTTGTTATTATTTCACAAAAGAAGAGTTCGGTGACGTCCGTTATCATATTCTTTATTATTCCCTAAATTTTTAAGACGAAATGTTTATTACTGTGGAAGAAAAACCGGGGGAACCTTACACTGCTAAAATCTAATTCTAATATATTAACGTTAAGATGAAAATTGCATGTTGAGTTTTAAGCTTTTGCATATGTTGGAAAAGATCGCATGTAAATTGTACTATTCCATCAGGCGATAAAGGAACATTGCCATCATTGCATGTTGGATTATAATTCAACCACGAAACGTAACCTCAAAATTTCTGATCCCTTTCGGTAGCCGTTATATCAAGTTATAAAGTACAATACACAAAAGACGTATTTTTTGAAATAAAGCAAATTTTATATTTCCCCATGAAAAATAAATATATTTACAAACGTTGAAATAGGTATATAAAGATGTTATTAACAATACACTTGTACTGTAAATTTTGTCTATTTCAATTTTGTCTTTTAGCACTGAAATTAGTCCATTTAAGCACAAAATACTAGTCTTATTATTACTTATTTTTCAAGAAACGAAGCTTTTGACAATTATATATTTATGAGTTGATGATCATATTCCAGAAATGAAAACAATTTCCCAGATTTATGTTGGATTTGTTTAACATTACAACAATTTACCTTTTATATGTCGAGATCCTTTTAAAACGATGTGATGTATCAGCCATTGAGCTCTTAAAGGGCCTAGGAACATTTCTTTTCTGGCGTAAATACTTGTACGGTTAACCAATTTAGAGAACAATCGCGTTTTACGCTTACAGAGTCACCATGTAGACACAGCTTGAGAAGATCTCATAATAAGAGTGTAGAGAGAGA
The DNA here is from genome assembly GCA_032357855.1 of Amphibolips quercusostensackenii. Classification (NCBI taxonomy): domain Eukaryota; kingdom Metazoa; phylum Arthropoda; class Insecta; order Hymenoptera; family Cynipidae; genus Amphibolips; species Amphibolips quercusostensackenii. Next base: position 164,951 of record JAUELO010000129.1, read on the forward strand.
GAGAGAGATTATAAATGCTTAGCGTGGTGCAGTGGGGATATCGAAGAGTAGCCTTTAGAGCAACTGCGAATCGTCGCACAAAAAGAAGACTCGAATAGAGAGAAAATGTGTAGACAGTATATAAGAGAGAGAGAGAGAGAGACAAAGCAATTTTTCGATACAGACCCTGTCGTACAGTGGTTTGTTTTTTCAAATCACTCCAGTCCTAAAAGAAGTTTCACTTCAAAAATGATAATGACAAATAAGTTGAGATAATTTGTGGGATATAGAACGATATTTTCTCTACAAAATGTAAGACGATTTATATTTCTTCTTAATAAATTTTTATTATTTTTCAACGATAAAAATAATGGTTGTAAGTTCGCTGAGTATTCCCAAACTCTAAAATGTTCTGAAACACACAGTCGCGGTGTCGTAGCATACAGTTGCGATACGACAGTGTCGCTGTGTCGGTGTGTGCCAGTGTTTGGAGTCCCGACCAAGGCCGTATCTAGGAGGTGGGAGGGGGGGATGACCTGAGTTTAAACCCCCTCCCCCGCGATATTCTTGAAACATGTACGAAATATACATATACTCTCCCGTGTGCCTCTGCATATCCCTTACGAAATTCTTTCCTACTGCAACCCCCCTGACCCCCGAAAAATTTTTCTTGATACAGCCTTGGTCCCGACATTTGGCAAAAAAATTGTTGTTAGCTGTATTAGTAGAGGAGAGTGGTTTTAAGTCGGCACAGTAAAAGGTTTTGTCGAAACAGAGGGCAAACATGGTTTAATGGTGCTTTAATGTCTTTGGTCAGGTACCAAAATCCGTCCTCTACAATTTGATGTCGTTCGGAGCAGTGTGGAATGATTTTTGCAGTCGCAATGCAGCGCAAAGTGAAAAAGTCGACTTTTTCTATTTCTCAAAGTGGTAGTCCTAAACCGGAACCCCCTGTTCCTCAGTCTGCACATAATTTTTTGTGAAAAAAAGGACAGGTTATGTAAATTTAAAAACGTAATGGACAAATTTAAACCACTTACAATTAAAAAGCATCTAGAATATTGTCAAATTTTATTTATAGGATGGAAACATTTCTCCATCACAAAATGGAAGAACATGTAATCAAAACACAACCAAACTAAGAAAATACTAACGAGAAACGAGTGACATTGAATTGAAACACAACAAAATAAAATAACACACAAATAACATTAGAGCAACAAAAAAAAAGTGCTAATTTGAAACCACCTGTTTGGTGTCGACTCAGGACCACTACGAATGTTTGCACATTTCATGCTATTATGCACACGAAACAAATCTGAATAAAAAATCAACTTTATCAGGCGAAAACACACAGAACACGGAATCCAACGCACTTAATCTATTTAACTTTTCAAAATATTTACAAACCTGTAGCTGCTATTATGTCATAGAAAACGCAAAATACCTTTCTTTTTAATTTAGTTCCTCATTTCAGTTGAGATTGAAGATCTCGCACAGGGAAGAGGAAGGAGTAGCCAAAAAACAAGTTATAAATAAGTATAAAAATTTATTATTATAAATAATGACATTATAAACATAAATATTATGACATAAATAACTTCAGTATATAATGTTTTTGTGATCAATTATTACATGCTGTATTTATAGTTTCTACGTGGACGGGTACAATGTGGAGCTAAATTCTTTCTCTTACTATATAACATTTTTTGCAAGCGTTTAGCTATTTGTATAGTTTTATTTTATTTGTATCAACTTGTGCGTGAGCAATTGTGTGCACATTTACATTATCGTGAATTTCGACTCTTGATTCGGCAAAATTCTCTTCGCAAAACATAAATTTTTCGGCTAATGCTTCTAACATATGTCGAGCAGCATTTTGTCTTGCGCAGCCTTTTTTGTAGATGCAGGCTCACCTTCATATACATGTCTTACATTATTTTTATATATTATACAGTTAGCCACAAATTGCGGCAATTTAGCGTGATGACCTAAAATCTTTACAATGAATATGTGTTTCGAAAAGTCGTACTCGATACTTATTTCGTTTAGAGTTTTTACTGCTGGGGATTTTGAGAGGTCTCTTTTCATTGCTATGTTATCTATAAAAGAGAAACAGCAATATTTTGATTTGTAGACAACATGGCATTAGAAATTAATTTAAATTATATGGCGCCATAATAGACGTTGCTTATTTTTTCAGTAGTTAGCAAATTACATTTTTTGTATTATTTTTTTAATCGTTATTTTCAATTATATCTGTGTCAGCATCCGAATCCACTTCCGGATCCGCATCGGGCACAATTCTGTCATTTCTTTGATACGACCTTCTAATTAGTTTTTAGACAAATGTTTTGCAGTCTTGTTCCCGATTGCGAACTACAAATAATTGTTTTTTGCAGACGCAACCATGTAAAGGGGTGTGGGGATTCGGACGCTACTTGGAGGTTGATTAGCTCCTGACAATTAAATTGTTCCGCCTTTACAATTTTCGTGTCGTAGCATTCCTGAAAAACGAAGAGGCCACTTTTTCTGTGTTTTTTGTTGGGTAAGAAAATGTTTAAACATTTATTATATATTTGAAATTATTTTGGGATAAGGAGAAAAAAAGTGAAGAAGAAAAAGAAGTAACAGAGTTATATAGAGACAGCAATTAAAACAAACTACGAATAGTCCGTTACCATAACTTCTTCATTTGTCATAATGGCCTTCCGACTGACCAGAAATTCTTCAATGCATAATTAGCAACCGGTTGATTTGCAGCGTGATTTAATCAGTTTCACGCCGCATTTATTACATTTTGTGTATATGTTGAATTTAGCCATATAATGCCATTCTGAATGACAATGTACTTTTTTTCGCTCTCTTATGTTCAAAATGAAAAAGTATTCTTTTAAATAAATGAGCTTTTTGGATAGATAATTGTATTGCAAAGAGCTGTTTGAAGAAAGTGAAAGGGTTGATTGTTGTATTGAAATTGAAAAAATCTAATATTTTTACATTTTTATTATGGTAATAAGATGTTATTGCAAGGTTTAGTTCATAGTCTCGATTCAGTTGTATTATTCTAGTGTTTTTAATAGTAATAAAAAAGTCTAGTTTTTCAGGGCAGTATAATTTAAATCGTTTGGGAAAAAAGTTTAAATAAAGACAACCATAATGAGCCTGTAATGTACTCCAGAAATGATATTTGTTGATATTTACATAGAATTGACATTTATAAGGTTTGGCCTGATTGATGATGGTTGTTTTACAGATAGGATTCTTTTTAGTGTTGACTATTGGATAACTGGCATAGCAAAAGGCTCCAATGTCAATTTAATAGCAAGATTTAATAAACTGGTCATCTGCTATAAAATAATTTTCATTTTTTTGACACAGAGACAGAGTAGTCAATTATTATCAATTAATGGTAACTTGTGCAATTAACAATTCGGAAGCAAAATAGTATAATAAAAAACGATTTGATGGTTGTCAAAATATGGGCTGCGCCCTTTCCTAGAAGAGAAGGATCAGTGTGAAACTAACTCATCTTACAGACGAAGAGTATGAAGAGAGGGGTGCCCCACGCTGGGCGCCATCAAATATTGATACAGAGAGTAGGAGTCCATTAGAGAAATTTAAATCTTAAGTAAGGGTGGGGGGAGCAGATGCAAAAGTCGTCACTGAGTGATAAGTCAAAGTTAAGTCAGGATGACTATTCATAAATGCAGTGGTGTTCATACAAATGTATCCAATAGTAAGAAATAGGGACGAGGGTATTCGTGCACATACCTGGTTCTGCTGTACGTGAGGATTCTCCGCGTCGGTAGGTTTTGTTTCGATGGGACGCTTTTCTTGAATATTTATTCGGAGGGTGTTGTAGATGTATATGGAAAGGAGGTTAGGATTCGTGCACTATTGGTCTGTGTCCATCTTGGGAAAAAGGGAACAGGATAAGGTTCGATTAGCGAATGTGAATTAGGGATCGTTCATATATTACGCAAGACGTTTTTCTTTTATTTAAATAAAGACAAGAATAAAATTTCTGTGAAGTTGAGAAGAACACAATGATATAAACAAAAGAAAAACATCTCACGTAATATATGAACGATCCCTTAAACCAAGGGGCCAGTGTGAGATTTAAACACAAAAGGAGGGACTAGCTGGGCTCTACTCAGCTGTAGGGACCAGAAGTTGGTTTTACCCAAGTAGAGGTACTAGCTGGGTCCTACTTGGTTGTAGGGACTAAAAGTTGGTTTTACACGGGTGGAGGTACTATCTGGGCCCTACTCGGTTGTAGAGACCAGAAGTTGGTTTTACACGGATGGAGGAACTAGCTGGGCCCTACTCGGTTGTAGGGACCAGAACGTGGTTTTAAACGAGTGGAGGAACTAGCTGAGCGCTAGTCGGCTGCAGGGACCAGAAGTCGGTTTTACTTGAGTGGAGGCACTAGCTGGGCCCTACTCGGTTGCAGGGACCAGAACTTGGTTTTACACGGGTGAAGGAACTAGCTGGGCCCTACTCGTCTGTAGGGACCAGAAGTTGGTTTCACCTGAGTGAAAGTACTATCTGGGATCTACTCGTTTGTAGGGACCAGAAGTTGGTTTCACACGGGTGGAGGTACGGGTGAAATTCTTTAGAATTTCTACGTGATTTAAAATTCCCATGGAACTACATATGGGTAATTTTCTTGGATTTCTTGGGATATTAGTAGGTTCTTCGTAATAGTGCTCTATTGAAGTTGTGTTTCTGAAGTTCGGAATTGTAATTAACATTTATGATACTGATTTTGGGGCATGAACCTACATTTACAATATTTTTTATAACTTTTTCCAAATGTACCCTGTTCATCGTAGGGTAAATAAAGATGTATAGTTGGTGAACAGGATTTTGGATTTCTGCATAGTCTTCTTTTTTTGTGCAATGTTCGTAGATGTGAGTACCCGTAGAACGGTTTACAGTATCTAAAGAAGTATATCTGCAGAAGGTGTTTCAGGAGTAAGTGGGGTACTGTTTTCCAGAGAATCCGTAGAGTTATTTGCAGGAATATTCGGAAAGTTCATAGAAGAGTCATGCAGAGAAATATGGAAGTTTTAGAGTGAGTTTGCTAAAGTTCCTTCGTAAGTTGAATTAAGGAGACCTCTGTTTGAGATTCAATGAATTACTTTTATAGCAGCAAATTTTTTCGCTTCTTTAAGTGTGTCAGCCATTCCTGTTTGTTTAGTATCCTGGACAGTACAAGTATCTATCCAAGTAGAGTTTTCACTTGATGTTTTAATATGTAATGTAGTAAACTAAGGATGTGGAAGATTGCGTCGTGCACAAAATCCTTGCAATTTTTCACATATTTCGCTACTGAAGGAAGGTCAAAATGGTTCTAATTTATATTCTGTACCATCTGGCACAGCCATTTATAGACTTGGTGCTGCATTTTGTTTGACTAAATCTTCATATTTCCCAGTACTGGTAACTACATACATTTCATACTGCAATTGGACTCGAATATGGTATTCATAATCAGAATCTAAAGCAATTGAGAATTTGTATTCTAAAGGAGGTTCTCCTTCTTGTTAAAGAAATTCATTTAAAAGAGTTGTATATGATTCATGCGACATGTTAAGGAAGGTTTAAGGTTGTATAGAGTAATTAACTGTACTACGAGCTTCCTTGAGTTGTGAATGAGGATATAGAGTAGCGCCTCTTGTGAGTGGGATGGCTTCTTCTTTACCTGTACTTGAGTCAAGAACACATAGCACATTTCTCAAAAAAACCTAATCTTTTTTTAGGACTTGTTCCAAGTGTTTGGAAGAAAAAACCGGGTCTGCCTTAGGTTTAGAGCTATACTTAAACCTACGTTAAAACATAGGTTCATGTCCGCCGCAAATTTTTGGGTTTTAAAGAAAGTAAATTCATGTGGCAAATTTTTGACAGACAATTCAGTAATTTCAATGAAAATAGCTTTAATTATTATAATCGAATCGGCAATCGATTTTATATTTAGATTTTCAATTTGTATTGAAAAGAGTGATAGAAGACGTTTCGCTGATACTATTAAAAAATTTTTGTTTGAAAAATTTGGATTTTAAACCAGTAGTGGAGAATAATAACACTTTTCTAACATTTCCTAAAAAAAAGCATGTAGCTGAAAAAATCTTAGTTGTGAGAATCTTTGTTGCGAGAAAGGGTAGCACAAGCGCTGCACACCAACCAAATTCGGAACTAATGACCTCAATTGGCCTGCGCGGCTGAAGGAGCACTACTACCGAGGAATTTAGATTATGATCCCACACAGTACAAAGATGATATCATTAACAGCTTTTAAATCTATTTCAAGTTGAAAAATCGAAATTATCAGCACATACCTTTGTTAAAAAATATTTACGTAATGTTTATAAAATACGTCATTGACTCAGAGTATCATGAAAAGATATTATTTCCCTGACAGTAATGGTCAATTTTAGTATGAAGACAATAATTTAATGATGCATAATAAATTCAATCGGAGAGCTGTAAACCGAAAAAAAGTAAAAAATGTAAATGTAAAAAAAAATCAGAATGCAAACTTTTCTACACATAAAGCGTATTTTATATTTTTTCTGTGCCGTGGTCTCGGACTGTTTATTTAGATTTTCAAAATAAAGTAAAAATGTTATTTTCTCTGATCACTTTAATATTTTGTTCTATATTTTGCGCTAATTTTTATACTTAGCTATCTGAAAAATGTATTATTTCAATAAATGTATAGTATGGCATTTCATAATATGCGTTGATATTGAAACAGAAGTATTTTAATTGTCTTGTTTTCGTAATTTAAAAAATGCGGATCCTATCAACAACAAAAACAATTGTGTTATTAAATATTTTATTGCATTTCGTGTTATTTTTTTCATCAATTTTCATTTCATATTTTGCTGTTACTTCTTACGATTATAAAAACAAATACGTGCCCTATCAAAAAATTATTAAAAACTAGAGAGCCAATTAGAGTCACTGTGAAGTTAGCTGTCGAGTGCGACTCAGCTGACATATTCACAGAACCTTGGCTAGACCATCATTTGTTTTTGATAATTTCGATTTGAAATCGTTTAAAGTTTAAGAAAAATGTATGAAATGATTTTTCATTTAAAACGTTCCAATTATAAATATTTTATATAGGCAAAAATTTTAAAAATGACAATATTTAAGGATAATTTTAAATTAAAAAAATTTTAAAACAGAACAGTTGAAAGAGTGAGCGAGCGATCGAAAGCGAGAGCGAGAGATCGAGCAAGTGAGAGCAAGTTAGTGAGAGCGACCACATACGCAACTTAATCTACTTAAACTATTATATAATAGTTACTTATAGATCTTTATGCTTCTAGTCTATGCGTCTACCGTTTCCTTTCTCCTTTCACTTCTCTTCTATCTCATTCTTATTTTACCATTTTTTCCACATCTATTCTTTCATTCTCTCTCATTCGCCCCTCCATCTTCCTGCAACTCCTTTATCCACTCCCCACCCATTCCATCCTCTTCAATAATCTTTACCACATTCTCTTACCAACTTCCTTGATCTTCCATTCCTCTTCTACAACCTTCCCAAACATGCTCCCATGTTTCCTCCTCCCACTCACATATTCTACACTTTCTGTTCTCTTTCTTTTCCCAATACATTCCCTCCCTTATCTCGTTTCCCAATCTAAATCTTGCTATTCTGGTCCACCTTCTCTCTCCCCATCCCTTTTCTGAATACTTTGGTATTCCTTCCTTTTTTATTATCTTACACCATTTATTATATTTTGATTCCTCAATTATTTCTTATCTTTCCAGTAATTGTCTTTTCCTGTCCTTTCTCTCCAATTCTTCATAACATACTCAATTCCCCTCTCCTATATCTCTAGCACTAAAGAACTCTCTTCTTTCTTCTTCCCATCTTGTTAATTCTATCGCCCTCCCTTTCCTTTCTTCTACCTCCTTCAAACACTTTTTCGCTAATTCCCCTCCCTTTTCCTCCTTTAACTTCGCCTCGAATTGCCATGCCCTCTTTTCCGCTCTTGTACTTAATTTATCTTTTTGCGCTTCTTCTCTCACCATATATTCAGGTGTCCTTCAGCCTACCTCTAGCGTCCACCTTATATACCTTTCTTGTAAACTCTCAGTCTCTTTCCTTTTTTTCCATCCCCATATTTCTGCTCCATAACCTAATACCGGCCATAACAGCGTGTCAAACAACCACATTCTCCTTCTCCAATGTTTTTTTAACCTTTTTTTCCTATTCCCTATATCTGTTATATTACTTCTGCCGCTTTTTTTATCCTTTCTCTTAGTTGAGCTGTATGGTCTCCATTTGTTTTCAAGGCATATCCCAAATATTTAAACTACTTTACTTCTTATAACTTTACTCCCTTCCATCTCCCAATCCATTATTTCTTCCTTCACCCTCCTTCTCCAAACCTCATTATCTTTGTCTTTTCAACATTCAAATTGAATCTTTTCCCATCTAAGTATTTGTCCAATCCTGTAATTAAGCCCGCCATTCCTTCTTCATCCTCTGCCATCAACTCTATATGGTTTGCATACGCCAGCGTATATATCTTTTCCTCTCCCATCCTAACTCCTCCCATTTCCTTTTTCTTCATTCCCTTTTCCAAGTCTGAGATTAATACATTAAATAAAAGTAGGCTCAGAGGACAACCTTGCCTTACTCCTCTTACTAACTAGAAGCTATCCCCTACTTGCTCTCCTACCTTCACCCTG
>JAUELO010000129.1:220609-234623 GCA_032357855.1 Amphibolips quercusostensackenii
CATTGACCATTATTATTTTGATAATCTCGAGGTCGATCAGCGAAAGCATAATAATTAGAATCGCGATTATCAATACTTCAATGTTGACGATTTTTATTGAATCTACGTTGATTATTTTCATTTTGGTAGTTTTCCCCCCAGTCATCATAAAAACCTCGCTTTTGTCTATTTTCAAAACCCCGATATCTGTCTTTACGACACACCTGATTATAATAGCTTTGATTTTGGTTATTTTCTCGATTTTGCTGGTCATTACCGCGATTTCTATCAGAATAATTGTTTTCGTAATTAGTTTGATAATTTTTAAAATTTAATTTTCGCTGATCGTACTTGAAATTCTTTTTGTATTGATGGTCACGCATGTGGCCCCGATTATTATATTTATTTTTTTTTTTGAAATCGTATCTATAGTTCTGTCGGTTATTACCATTATTCTCATAATTGTTTTCATCATAAACTGAACTGTTACGCAATGAATATTGTTCCTTACAATTTATTTTTCCTGCTTAATCTGATAATTCTGAAAATTTAATTGATTCTTCGAACCTTTTTATATTTCTAATAATAAACGCGGCTCTTACTTCTTCTGTAAAATGCCTTAAAAAACATCCAATAATTTCGCTTTCAGAGGCTGGTGGAATTAAGTCCCTTGCATTGTTGGTCATTTTTATAGCATATTCAGTTCTTGTCAATTTATCTGGATCATGAAATCCACATAATGTAAATCTTTTCCCATTTTAAATCTGATATCATTCCAGAATTTTTTAATGAATTTTTTTTTAAATGATATCAGATTATCACACATATGCTCGCGAACCATATCCCACCATTCTCTTGCCATGCCAGTTAAACATGATTTTATTACGTAATGAAAATCATACGCCCTAACAGCTATGGCCCTAACATATTGTTCAAAGTCATTAAAAAACATCATTGGACGCTCGTGATCTGTTCCAGAAAATTTATGAATGGGATCATGCAAATGAAAACGCTAATACGATTGATTTAATTAGGTCTTCCGGCCCTACATATTAATTACTTTCTTGATTGTTAATCTAACTAATTAATTCCCTATTTCTATTTTTTTAGTAAAGTGGAGACTTTTCTTATTTAATTTAATCAATAATTAATTAGCAAGACTTTATTGTACACAAATTCAAAGTGCAATGTTTGTCCAGAATGTTGTCTTGCTTTCCTAGCGTTGTTTTTTTATTATACCTTTTTGAAGAAACAAAGCTCAGGCAAAATATCAAAACCCATTTGTTCCTTTTTTATTCCACCGTTTAGAATGAATTCTGCCTTTCAGTGCTCTTGTTTCAGTTTTGAATCTGAAAACTCAAGACTCCATTTTGGGAATTTTACTAATTCCTAGGTACTTGTTTTTTATTTATTAAAACTGATCAACAAAAGGGTGTCCCTCCATCTATCTATTTGCCAGGCTGCATTGGTTCCTGTATGGAACAGGTTACTCATACAAATTAGGCTTGGTAGATGGATGAATATACCATGTGCCGTTTTATCGCAGAGTGATAGACTTCCGCATTGGCATCCTTGTGTTCCCATTAGAATGGGTTACTCAAGGATAGGCGAGTAGCCATCTAATGCTGGTCGATTACTTTACGACAAAACTGTTTTGGGTTAGTCGTAAGAACACTGAAAGTTGTTTTTTTTTGTTATTCACCAAATAATTTTTAAGAATTATAATTTTAATGTAATCCCCTGTCTTTAATTTACTAACTCCTAACCTGCCTAAGAAAATTTAATGGTACCATCGATCGTCGCACGAGATGAAACAAGGTTGGATTCGCTACCGGGAGTCGATGGCCAAACGTGGTGTCTGCTTCGACCCTCTGGCGTCGACTGTCGATCGTTGCGTTCTCCAGTTATCACAGCGGTCCCGTTGTCGTGGACTTTTTGATCCCCACTTTTCATTTGGTTGCGCACACAACCGCACCTGTAGCTTAATTATTTTCTCTTTTACGCGCTCTGAATGAATATTTTGTAAATCCGTAGAAACTCTTACTACGATTTTATGCTTATTTAAAATGAGGTTATACTGAACCGTTACAATAGTAAGGGCGAGAAAGTGCGTTAAATTCTAAAGAATTTTGCCTCGTTTTAGGTGATGGCTGCGAGCTTAAAAAGAGTTTTGATTTATGGGTTATTCATGATTTAAATTTACTGTCAACAAGTCCTTAATCAAAAACTTGTCACAATTCTCGCAGATATTTCACTTAAAGCGAGGCAAAATTGTTTACCCTTTAGCGCACATCTTCCTCCTAAACTGTGTCTAAAAATTCAATGTACGCATTTTCAATCTGCCTGAGCATTGTCGTTTGGAATCCTTTCTATTATTTTATGGTACAATTGTACAATTTTTAAACATAATTCCTTTATCTATAGAGAATGGGTCGCTTGACAAAGGAAATACAATTCATCTTACTAAATGCAAATAAGAAAAGCAAGAATGGTATAGCTGTTCATATCCTTAGCGTTGCTTAGAAACGTGACTCTCGACTTTTCGAAGAGTGTTTCCCACATCTCTACGCGACGACTTTCTTTCTTACTTTGACAGAGGCCTTATTGTAATAGATGGTATTGGCTTTACAGAGTGCCACCTCCTGCGTCGCGTCGAATCACCTATGTAGGATCGCGACACATTCTCTCCTATGTATTTTTATTTATATAGATCATTGATCTTAGGAAGTTGTAAGCTTGTCGCTGTCCTCTATACGCATTGCTCATGCTCAGATAAATAATATCAACTTGACAACTCGATGCGCAGAACACAAAGTATAGCTCATAGAAACAGTTGCGTTTTATCTGTCTTGTGGTATTGGCCTGCAAAATAAATGGTAAATAATGATTATAATCCTTGATTCCATTTACGTTTTACCTACTGACCGGCAGTCAATTTTTAACCTGTAATAAAATGAACATAGGGCAAGCTCTGTTTCATTGAACTAAAGGTCATGATAAGAATCGGTAAAATTCAATCAATTAACCACTTTTAATTTTTCACTGTATATATGTGGTAATTAAATTATCTGACTCGGAAGATATTATGAAGTACCAACTTCGAGATGAACATGGTAGTAAATCCCTACATCTTGGCATGGGTTCTCAGAACTAATAACAAAGACTTTTAGCTTTTTAGTGGTGTCAAAGTTCCTTAATATGTATTTGAAAGCAAAACACAAGGCAAGTCACTCAATGTGTGTGCTCCTAATTTTTCAATTAGATTTAATTTTCCCTTCAAAGTACAAGATTTCAACAGCTTTCAAGAAGTAACCGCAGTTTGAAGGCGGGTCACTCAAATTGAAGCACTGTAGAAAGGTTCATACGTCTCCAAAAAAAGTTTCTGCCTTTTAAATTATGATAAAAGTATATAATTTGATGGAAGATTTTACGCTTACAGCAAGTTATGGTTTTGAAAAGCAGACTTGTATGATTTCACTATTACTCTGCACTTTTCTCACGAACCGGCAATATACAATCGACCTTTAATGTAAGAAGATGGTACATATGTAAGAGGCTGGTTTTCGTCTCGTAAATTATGTTTCGATATCAATTATGTCAATTTAAAATTAAATTTTTCTATCAGTGAGTTTGTTTAGGCACTTGTCACCTTTTTTAATAAAGAACATTTCTTCAGAGCATTAATCTAAATTTTGCTCCAATCAATAAAAGACGTATTAATTATAAAATTCAGCTAAGTGTTTTCTAATTTCTCTGCGGTATTCCGGATTGAGTATATTCCGGTGTTTTTCTCTTCTAATTATCAGGGGACGTTTAGCTTATCCTAAATATGTTTTTGCATTTCAATGTTTAAGTCTGTTTGCGATATTTCACTAATCTGCAATTTCTAAACGATCTTTGCCCATATGTATTTATCGAGTTTAGAGTCTAAGCAGAATTAAAATTTTGCAAATGACGAAAATATAAATTTTGAAAAAAGTTAGTGATCTGGATCAGCTGTAGGTTTAGAAAGTGGAATTTCTCTTAACCCCATCCAATTACAAATCGGCTGGAAGCAGAAAAGGGTATATAAAATCGGTGCAGCAGATCTTCACACAGTACTCGGGTATGGACTCGATTGCAAATGCACTGTATGAGCGATCTTGCTTCATTTATGCTATGCAGTTCTTATTTCTCTTATAACAGCAAATTAAAAACGACTTTTCAATAGTAGAACAGCAAATTAGTGATTGTTCTTAGCAAATGCGTCAGATTTCTTTAAATACAGGTGCATCACGTCAGGTGATGAACCACAACAGGTGCTTCACCCCTGAGTTTCAATTTCTCTCATTTTTTAAATATTTACTATAAGGAAATAAAAAATCTTTGCGTGGAAAAAGCTAGCGATTCTAGAGCATCGCGTGGAAAGAAGAGCATGTGGAAGCAAGAGCAAAACAACACAAAAATATGCATTTTTAAAAAAATTGATTTTTTGACCAACTAGTTAAATTTCCTACAAAAATTATAAATCTTTTCTCAAAAAATGAATTTTTGAAAAAGTAGTTCAATTTTCAATTAAAAAGTTGAATTTCTAACCAAAAAATTGATTTTCCACCAAAAAGACGAATTTCTAAAAAAAATGCATACAGTTTTGACATTTTTGATTAGTTTTATAAAAAGATAAATTTTTAAACAAAAATAGAATTGTCGAGTTTACCTTGAAAAATAATAATCTTCAATTTAGGAAAGTGAATTTTTTGAATAAGAAGTGAAATTTTTGACCGAATAGTTGACTTTTTAACCAAATTGTAGAATTCTTAAAGTAAAAAGACGAATTTTCTACAAAATAGTTAGATTTTCAAACGGAAAATATGATCAATTTATAGAAAAATCGTTTCCCTATACCTGCCCCCCTTCCATGAATTTAAATACGAATTTGAATACTATAATTGAAAAATATAAATATTATTTTTTTAACTTTTAAAAATGAAGAGCAAATAGTTTTGGAATAAATATAAATAAATTTAAAATAGTTTATAAGCTTAAAATCAGTAGAGCAAGTTAAAAAATGCCATTTTTACACAAAATTAGATAACTTTTTCCATTTTTATTATTTTTGTACCAAATGGAACTGCATACTCTTTAAACGATGCACTTTAACACAAAAATAAACGTAATAGTTCATGCTTCACAAAAGGTATTAATTTGAGCCGAAAAGTATTTTTTTTCAAAAAATCAAAATGACCTTTTTTATAATTTTTTTATACTATGCTGGGATTGATCGACGGAATCCTACTGGAATTGCTGTGACATCTTCGCTGGTCAATTCGGAAACTGTGCCGCTAAACATATTTATTTTCGCTTGTCGGTTTCGGTAATGGGAAATACTATACGTGTATATTCCAGCAAGCGTATCCTGAGTCTTCAATACTGCAAAGGCGTCACCATCGGATGAAGACAATACAATTTGTTCTTGGGTCGGCATAGGCTCAAATATACGCTCTGATATTCTTATTGCAAGTGGCTTATCGGTAGGAAAAGTGTATCTTCGAAGTTTGAATACCCGCCGCGAATTCGCAAAGGGAATGAGCCTTATAAATGGTAGTTGTTCAAGTCCACATCCATTTCCATCTGCAGAAGGAAGCCGTATAGAAGGAGCCATGTTTGTGGCTGGAGGAGACCTAGACCTGGCACGAAGTGGTGGCTCAACAGGAGGAGAGCTGGACCCGTGAGGAGGAACCGTAACCCCAGTACAAAAGGAATTGTCAGCAGAAGAATTAGAAGTTTCACCACGTGGAAGGGCCGGAATAGGGTCACCGTTTGGTAAACATTCAAACTGCGAACTTAAATCTGCAGAAAGAAAGAGACGATTCAAATTATTAAAAGTAAGCTGTCATTTTATGAACTCATAGTAATAATGTTCTAGGGTGAGTGCATATAAAAATAAGAAAAGTGTTTTCTCGGTTTTTTCAATAGGATAGTGTTAAAATTAAATGTGAACGTGTGCACATAATAAGCGTCTTATAACATAGTACAAACAAAAGATAAAGTTTACATTGATTTCAGGTGGAATATTTCCTGCAACAAAAATTAACTTTTCTGGATGAACTTAGCACTAGAGGAAGATAATTCTGCGTTCTCAACCTTACCTTTGTAATCTTTTTTCTCGTAACAGAAAAGAAATTACGAATTTCAAATTTAAAGAAAATCCAGTTTTCCATAAATAAAATAAAGAAAAACATTTTTTTTAATTCTTTTTTATCCTTGTTTTTTAAAAATTATCTTTTTTCATCTTTTTTTGTTTTGTGGCTTTAATGCAAACTAAATTACTACAAATCAGTAATAAAATCTAACTATTTTTTTGTTGAAAATGAAGCTATTTTTTTTAAATTTAGCTTTGTTGTTCAAAAATTCAACTAATTGGTTCAAAGTTAATCTTTTTTTGTAGACTGTAAGGATTAGTCAGCTCAAGGGAGATTGGGTAGTGAAAGGTAGGAGAGGTCAGAAAGAAGAGTTCGAATGGCGCGAGATCTTGAGTTCGCAATGAACAGCTGTCACCGACCTTAATGAAAGTCCAAATTATTTATTGAATTTACTTTATTAACAAATTTGTTGTTTTTTATTATTAAAGCACCGTCCTAATTCAAGCCCTGAATAGTCTACAAGAAATTCAGAAGTGCGATAAAGAACGTGTCGATTTTTTTTTGGGAAAAAAGAAATTTTGAGAGACAGGACGTGGTCAGAAGGTCGCGTCAGTGACGGAAATTACTTACCCAGAAGAAACAAAAGACTCGCAAGTGGTTCAAGCCGTGATTTCTTATTGAAATGATAGAACAGAGATCGAAGATTGTTCGTTCACGCGGGTAGTAACAATGATAGAACCGAGATCGAGAAGCGTTTGTTTTCGCAGGTATTCGCGAGTAGCAACAGTGATGAAAACGCGATCAAAAAGCAATGAGAACAGTGAAAGTGCAGTAATAACCAAAATACCGACCGTGGAAAAGTTTCGGTGGAAAAAACTGATAGTGACAATAATAAGATAGACAAAATATTGAAGGGATCTGTGATCGACGCAAATTACACAGATAGCAACAGCTTGTTCGGCAGTATGGGCTAGGCTGAAGAAAGAGCATTCCATTACAGGGATGTACATGGGGTTTATCAGACTTTGATTTTGTCAAAGGTGGTATTGATGTGTTCGACTAGACAGAAAAAATAGAGAAATATGCTAAATTATATCACTGGATCGAGATAGCTAGAACTCGTTACGCTCTGTCTAAGTTAACATGTGTCGCTAGATTAAGGTGCAAAACTTTGTCAGCAGCAAGACGCTCTTGGGAAGAATGACAGGAGATTTTGATTAAAGAATTTCCATGCGAAGACAGTGAGCTAAAAAGAAGGAAAGAAGCTCAGAATTTTAAACGGCAGCCAGGGCAGAACATAACCGAGTACTATTATAAGAATTTGGCAAGATGTAAGAGAGCAAGAATGTCTAATAGAGAAGCCATCGAATGGATAGTTGATGATTTGAAGAAAGTAAAAATAAAGACAATAGAAAAGTCACAAAGAAATTCGTGCTTTAACTGCAAAGGAGGCTACGGTAATATCGAAAAATGAGGACGGTATTGTGTCAGTAAGCAGCATTTTTTCTAATAAGGATATTTCTCTCGAAGGAGGGATTCGAGAAGACGGAAGACTAATGCCAAGATGTATTTTCAGCACTGATAAAGAAGAAATATCCAAAGTTCCTATTCTAAATATGACTGAAAAGAATTTTAACATTACAGTAGAAACGATTTTAACGAGAACCGAGAACAAAAATGGCAGCAGGATGTCATGAGGAAAGAAGTGAATAACACCCCAATTGATGAGGAAGAAATTAAAACTGAGTTCCCGAAAGAAGATAGGAAAGACTTAGTCGGCACGATAAACGACTATGAGGATTTGGTTGCCAGAAACATGCGTCAGATAGGATGCACCAATATGGCTTAAATGAAGATTACTCTGAGTGATCCAGGACTTTTCAGCCGAAGCAACTTCAAACAATGGTCTGTGACATAGAGGGAGCGGATATGATAGAAGACAGCGATTCACCTTTGTCGAGTCCAGTATGCTTGTGCAGAAAAATACAGGAGATGTAAGGATGTGCGTCGATTATCGAGGTGTGAATAAAGAAACAGTAAATCAGCAATATCCCTCTCCATTAACAGGTGATCAGTTAGATCCTTCACAAGGTATAAAATATTTTACAATAGATCTCAGCAGCGGTTACTATTTAGTAAAAATGGCGAAGGATTCGAGACACATTACTGCATTCAGCACACAAGACGGACCGTATCAATTCAAGAGGATGCATTTTGGATATGTAATGCGCTAGGGGTATTTTAAAGAATAATTAATCAGGTCTTAGGTAAGTTAGGATAAACTGTAGCAATGGCTTATTTGTATGTTATTATAATCCCTGCAAAAACAGTCGATGAGAAAAACGAGAAACTCAGGTTAATTTTAGATGCACTGAACGCGAAATTTCTCTATGAAGTAGAAAGTTGCGCTCTATCAAAGATTTTTTTGTTCCGAATGATGTTACAAGTGTTAAAAGTTTTATTGGTTTGATAGACTATTTCAGAAGATTTGTAAGAGCTTTTGAAGATCTGAAAGATAAACTATTAAGTCATCCTATTTTAAAAGTGTATATTTCAAAAGCCAGGATAGAAGTTTATACGAATGCTAGCTAGCTGCGAAAAGTGATTTAGGTCCACGTTTTGGTAGGTGGTTCATAAAGTTGTTAGAGTTTTAGTACACGATAAAACACAAAAAATAAAAAAATAATGCAGTAGTATATGCTTTTAGTAGAAATCCGGTAGAAGATGCGATTGAGAAGGAATTCGCAGGTTTACCAATGTTAGGAATCAGTATGACGACAGATTGGATAGCGGCTATGCAAAGAGCAAGTGATGAAATTATGTCAATAAGAGGTCAGTCAAAAGCAGAAGACGCGAAAACGCATAAGGATTTCACTATGCGTAATGCTCGTGTCTATCGCAAATCAAAAGGTCGAGTGAAGCTATACGTACCAGAAGACTAACGTCATGAATTTGTTTTGGAAGATTACCAAAATCTATGCCGCATAGGCATTGACATAACTTTATTAGCTTTAAAAGAAACCTATTATTTTCCTACTATGCGCAAATCCGCCACAAACTATGTGAATTGATGTATAAATCGTCTATATTATAAAAATCCCAGAGGAAAGCGATCAGGATTTTCGCATCCTTAAGATCATGGCAGTGAGCTATTCGTTGTTATGCATGTTTATCATGTGGCTCCTTTTGTAACAACAGAGCAAGGGAGTTATTATGTATTATTTATGAAAGAGTTTATTGCAAATTATGAAAAGCCATTTATGAGAAGTGCAATAGGCAGTGAATAATAGTGAACATCGGATTACGATGAAAACTCCTAATGGTTTAATTTACAATAAGAAAAGTGTAGGAATTAATAAGAATTCCTTGAAGAAAAAATAAGAAAATTGAACATATCATTGTGCTACGATTAGGAAGAAAAAACCTGTAGCCGATCCATTAAATAAGTATAAAGATAAAATGAAAGAACAGTTTGATAAGCATCAAAAGGTGGCGAGAGAATATAAAGAAGGAGAGCTTGTATTAGTTGAACGTCTAAAAGCATCAACAGAATTAAGCCGAAAATTACATCAACAATATAATGGACCTTATTAAATAAGAAAAAGATTGGGCAAAGACAGATATATAGTACAGGATATTGTAGTCGAACAGCAGAGCACTAGGCCTTATGAGGCTATTCTATCGGTTGATAAATTAAAGTTCGGGATGTCACCATTTGCAGGACGGCCGAGCTGTTGTAATTTTTCTATAGCGATAATAGTGACATAGACTGTAAAAATTAGTCAGCTTAAGGGGGACTGGGTAGTGGGAGGTAGGAGAAGCTAGAGAGGTCGAATGGCGCGATATCTTCACTTCTCAAACGATAGCCGTCGCCGACCTTTATCTCGTAAAGTCTAAATTAATTCATGAAATTCACTTTATTAACAATGCTGTTCTTTATTATTGAAGCAACGTCCTGATCCAAGTCCTAGATAGTCTACAATACTTGGATGAAAGTTAAAATACTTTTTAAGAAATTCATTTTTTTCGATTACTAACGAGCATAAAGTTTGCCACGTCAGCTTAGCGAGCTTGGCAAATTCGTGCGAGTTGCTAAGCGACGCTGTATCCCGCTTGTTGTACACGATGCATTCCCCTCTCACCCGGCCGAAACGAGCGAGCGCGCTCCTTTAAGAGAATCTGAGTTGGGTTGCGCAGTTGCAGGGAGAAGGAGTAGATTAAGGATGCGCATGGCATTACTGAATTGCTAGTGATCTAAATGCAACATTACTGCGTTGTGCCTTCATTAGTCGAGAAGAGGCTAATTTAGATTCCTCTAAAAAAGCGTGTAAGTCACAAGTTTCGTGCGGGTAATCGGGAAAGTAATTTAATAAAAATTCATAAATTCGGTATAAAATAAACTTTTTCGGTAAAAAATCATATTTTCGTGTTGAAAATCCAACTTTTTTATGGATATTTCGTCTTTTTTAATTCAAAATTTAGAGAATTCGTCCAGAATTGATGATTAAGATATTTTCCAAACGATATGTATTATATTATACTGATATATTCACCAGTGAAATTAAGGATGATTGAAAAGGTGAAGACCAGAGTATAAACGACCTTCATTTTATCCAAACAGAGTAAAGACTGATCAATATGTCAATATATATTTCACTTGGCAGCTTCAAGAACAAAATTTAATTACTAAATCTTCAAAAACTGTCTTCAAAATTTATATACACTGCCGCCGACGATTATTATCTACAAGGTTAGTACAAGCGTCGCTGAAAACCACTGATAACTTTAAAAGACGATAAGACTTTTGAAACTACGATTATGATTAAAAATAAAATTCTTTTGTAAGAGATTTGAGGCTACCCCTTTAGCAAGCAAAACACACATATTTTAAGATAGAACAATTTTATCAGTTCAGGAATATTTTCGGTCAATGTTAGATTTTAAATCACATTTGGACCCAGGATACAAATGAGGGGGCATGCACACAAAAACTTCAAAACTAAATTAATTGAATTTTATATCTAAATTATGTGAAATTTTAAATTCTTCTTCTAAAGCTGATCTAAATTGCTTAAAATATCTAAATAGCAGTGACACATCTCAACAAAACCTTAAATTGTTCCAAAATTATCATTATTAATCTTCGAAGTCTGAATAGATATTTCTGATAAAAACCGTTAGCTCAGCCTTCAATTGCAGAAAAATTACAAATTATTTTTACCTAATATTATTTTTGGGTGAAAAACATAAACATGCATTTCGGCAGAAGAAAATTCTTTAATAACATAACAGAAAAATTGTTGTAATAAGTGGATACGGTCTTGTAAAAAAATTTCAATCCAAATAATTGTTCGCCTAAATACCAGTAGTTCTGCTCAAATTTCTTTTACAGAAGTTAACTTATTTTTCGAATCCCTGCTAATCCTTTCGCACTCATATGAAACTGATTTCTTCATAAATACTTTTTCTAGTGCACGAAATCACCTTCGCCACTCATCTGGCATAATGAACTGCTCCTGGTTGTGTAAATAAAGTATCTTTATGATAGTTTCTCCGAAAAAAGTATCGCGATTTTTAAAGGATTGCGACAGACACCCCGAGTTGCTGCACTTTTCGGTAACGAAAATTAAATAAGAAGTGAAACAGAATAAAAACCTTCCAACATATATAATTTAGTTTGCAAGACTAAAATAAGTAAATAATTGCAATTATCAAAAGTATTTTAAAATCCGCAGACCGCACTCAATCCACCCATATTGAATAAAGTGTTGTCGTTATATGAACTATCCTCTACGTTTCTCTGACCCTTTTTAATTTTATTCTGACTAAAACACAAGTTTTCCAATGGAAATAACCTAGTTTTATGCAACAGAAGAGGTGAAACGTGCAGCCATTCAATCGCTTACATTTCCTCTGTCCAGACCGAATTCGTTAAAAACGCGTCAAAAAATGTCTAGAGAATTTCAAAGATTTTCAAGATTCCATAAATATTTTAAGGATTTCAGAGAAATTCAAAAAGATTTCTCAGATATTTTTATCTGGTGCTCAAGATTTTTTGAACGATTGTTTCTACAGAATCTTGATGTACTTTTCTTTGCTGCAAACGTAGAAAATTGTTCTCTTCACCATTACTCATAATTTCAAAAGAATTTTCAACCGAGATGTCAAACAAATTATCAAGCTGTTCTTCAAATTCTAATTCTTTTACTTGTTGTCTCCTAATGCGTCTGCATTTAACTTTTGACTCTTTGTTCATTTTCTATATCAATATTCAAGTTTATTAGCAGAACGATAGAACAACATGCACTTTTTAACACCACTTACAGCACTTTCAAGAAACGTTTTCCTATTAACCATGTGAAATTTAAATGACGCGCTTTTTTTACAAATGAAGGTTTCTTAAAACTTGAAATTTCGATAAACTACTGATGTTAGGAAACTTCTGGCTGATATTACAATCATAGTCATAGTTTGCACCTTTATAAACAAGTATTCTCAGAATAATGGTGATCACAAGTCAGAAAGATATAAATAAAATTCAGCTAGGGCTGAGAAAATACTATACGAAAATGTTATGGAATAGAGTTAAAGAATGCTTCTTCAAAATGCCAAAAGAATACAATTAATTTTAAAACAGGAAAAGTTGTTGATTTTAAGTTTTTGGGTCAAAGATTTTTAAAACAACTTTGAACGTAAGGAGGACATTAAGTTAGTGAGCTTTTTAATCAGACGACTTTCTTTTTCAGAAGCTCTTGACGAGAAGGTAAACTATGAAAGGGTTTCTTGTTGTTCTTGATAACCTTGTTCTCCTTATTGCCGCTTAAACTTTCTTCTTTTCTGACTGGTCGAATTCCCTTGCATTCCACATGATCTCAATTCAAGTTCAGGGCAGTGCTCTTTAAAGTTGATGGTCTCCAACTGAATATTAGTAATATTCTGAATCAATTGGTTAGACTCAAATTATTTCCGTTCAACTGAAGAGTCAGAACGTACAGTATCAACATAATTATGAATCCTTCTAAGATTCGGAACAATTATGAAATTCAATTTTTAAAATTTTTTCAGTACGACCTGAAGTTTACTTGAAGTCATCAGCATTAGAACGGAATGCAAATGTTGGGAAAATCAAAAAGGCCAGATCTTAAAATGACGTCTAAAGTTTTTTTTAACTCTGAATTTCTTAATAGGTTAGGCTCCAACATGGGACTTTCATGAAATGATGAAAACTACGGGAGAAATGATGAAAACTACAGGCAAAATCATTTTCAAAAATTGGAAGATCTTAAATCGATGATTGACCAACAAGTCTTGAAATACTATGCAGCTTCGGAAATCGCGAAAATAAAGTCGAGGGGTTTTTAATTTAAAAATAAGTTAATCAAAAAACAAAATTTTTTTGAGTTGTAAAATTTATATAAAAGCTTACGACGTTACAAAGTTCAGAAAAGCAGGCCGTAGACTAGTACAGGTAGAAGACACTTTTCTGCTTACATAAACAAAGGGTCCGAGAACACATTCGTGTCAATTTTTTTCCTTTCAAATTATAAAAAATGAAAAGTCTGCTATTATGGGCCACCCTAATATACAGCATATCAAAAAGATTGGCTAGGACATTGGCAAAAGGTAAAAGCCTTAAGAATTAAAACACATTGAGTTTGTAATAAAATTTCCACTTACATTTAGCATTTAAAACCAACTTTGCGTCGTAAACATTGGATTTTTGTTTTACATTTTTTTTTATTGATGGTGTGGAGAATTTTGGTTCACATTAGATTAACATCCGTCACTATAAAACACCCTGTGATTGTGCGGCGGTCACCTACTGGACTGTCAGCGACTTCTTCTGGGGTCAATGCAGTAACCTTGCCGCTAATCATGTTTATTTTTGCCCGTTTTTTATTGCGTTTATTCCA